>ML779487.1:838709-889970 GCA_009831015.1 Picea engelmannii | reverse complement strand
AGTTTGCAAATTTCATCCTTAATGTAAAAAATATATTAAAAATCTTATATCTCTCCCTATGTTAATGACTTCCTCATAATTAAGTTCGTCATCTTTATTATTTCCCCAAATTAATAGTTAGGTATGTTTATTATGTGTCAAAGAATTTAAGTGCAAGAAGCAACCCTCAAGCTGCATATAGGTAGTATTTTAATATTTTTTATGCATGTAGGTGGTGTTTTAGTATTTTCGACTTTTGAGTGCACCCATTGATATTATTTAAAGGAGAAATCCATCTCATATTAATTAAGCCACTATAGTTGTGAAACATTATTATTTTTTTGAACTTTTATGTTTATTTTGAAGGAATAAGAGTTTTCTTGATAATAGTTAAAAATAATAATAATAATCTTTTAAGGTTGGGGCTAAGTCAAACACCAAAATGGTATATGTAAGATCCTCTTCCGAGTTGTTGATGAGTTTTTGTGTTTGCTAAAATTTTAGATCTTCTCTTTGAGACAATTTTATAATACATCCATAATAATTTGGGCACACAAGTGGGTTTTTATTGTACTCAACATAAAAAAAAAAAAACTATTGCATTTATTGCAAGTGATATGAATCTCAGAAAATCTTTCATAACAAGAATAAAATGCAACAAATAAAATTTTGCTTCATTTATTATTGCTAACATGTAAATCGACACACTGGAGCTGTTAGAATATAGAAGATGGTGTGCTCGTTTTACCATTGACGATACCCTCGTCACCTAACCATAGGTCGAAGCCACCCTCTGAGCACCTTAAACTTGACTGAGAATTACTCCAGAAGCAAACCCTAGGCTAGATAGCCAAACAAAGGGTATCGCACCTTTCCCCAAGGATAGCGCATCACAAAGAGATGATCAGATAGTCCAAGCCCTAGCCAAGAGATAGTCCAAGCCAACACTGAAACTGCTAGTTGCAGCAGCTGCACCTGCAGCTCTCCTCCACACATGCACACCAAACTGGGAACTGTAGTGCGCACCAAACTGGGAACTGCAATTCTGAGATGCTGCAAATGAGAACTGGCGCCCTGTATTTATAGTAATCTTGTCAGTTTTGTTGGGGCTGACTTCTCCTTCTAGGTATGTGTCTGTTCAGTATATTATTATTATTTCTGGCCGACTTTTTCTCTTGGAGGCTAATAGCCTAATATAAATTATCTTCTTTAGCTGACAAGGCTTCTAGGGTTATTAGCCAACTCATTAGGGTTTTTCTTTCTTCCCGGAGTCTTCTATTCTCGTCAGGTTCACACGTGGGGGTAAATACCTCCCGTAGCTACCATAATATTAACACTCCCTCCTAGCTAGAGAGGTATTTATAGGTAATGGACTTGAGCACAAAATATACCATTTACCCAGTAGCATCAAGATAGTCATCTAGACTATTTCATGACTAGATCATGAGCATCACCATCATCATCAGCTGCATCATCTCTCGAAACCATACTTCATCTGAGTAGTTAGATATGATGTTGGATAAGTCACTCTCACCATGGAGTGATACAAGAGGAATAAAAGGATCTGAACTGTTTTTCATCTGGAAAACCTTTGTTCATCATTCATCTGAATGATCATTATCTCCAATAAACTGTTGATAGTCTTCAAGGCAATTAGAACGAGGATAGAACACACCTGTGTCTATTCATAGTAGTACGTAACTACAATCCAGTTGTTCAGTACCACATCAAGTAATACATAAGTACTTGATCAACAATGTATGGTTGCAAACGGTGAAACATATTCACCACAGTAGTCCTCATCTACAAACATCTGAGAGCATCCTGTATAGAAACAATGTTATGATAAAAATTGTATCATCTGGGCCAATCTTTCACTCACGTCTGTGAGATCTGAAAGAATGTCTGTCACCACAGTAGTCTTCATCTGCATAGAAACAATGTTATGATAAAAACTGAATCATCTGGGCCAATCTTTCACTCACGTCTGTGAGATCTAAAAGAGTGTCTGCCCTAAGTATAGAATATCGACAATAATTATCTTGGCTAATCTTACACTCACGTTTGTGAGATCCGAAAGAATGTTTTCCCTCAATATAGAATATCAACAATGGGCTATCTGCCCCATTCTTCTCAACCAAGGAAGAAGGATTATTTCTGATTTCTGAGCCTGGACCATTTCTCACCCTAGGCCATTCCTCCGACACTAAACAAAGTGTAACCTGGAGAGCATGAGTCTTCCCTCGAGAAATGTTTGGACCATTCCTTACCCTAGGCCATTCCTCCGACACTAAGCAAAGTGTAGCCTGGAGGGAATCAATCTGCCCTAAGGAATGACTGTCCTGGACTATTCCCCACCCTGGGCCATTCTTCTAACACTAAACAAAGTGTAACCTGGAGAGAATGAGTCTGCCCTCGAGGAATAACTGTCCCTGATTGTTGAGCCTGGACTATTCCCCACCCTGGGCCATTCTTCCAACAGTAAACAAAGTGTAACCTGGAGAGAACGAGTCTTCCCTCAAGGAATAACTGTCCAGACCATTCCCCCCACTGGGCCATTCCCTTGACACTAAACAAAGTGTAACCTAGAGAGAATGAGTCTGCCCTTGAGGAATGTTTGTCCTGCATTAACCTCTAAAACGGACGATTTTTCAAAACTGCTCACAACTGTGAACTTCGAAAGAATGACTGCTCGGCAAGGTGGACCATTCTACTTGACCACTACTCAGAGTGACTGCCAAGAAGAATGACTGTCCTAGACCACTCCCCATAATGGGAAGTCACTGTCTATGATACATCAACAATTAGTCTGCCTCCCATGTTAACTACAATGGGAAGTCACTATCCGTCATAAATCTCAATCCACTTTCCGAACAGGAAAGCATCTATCCAATCTGGACTATTTTTCAATTACAAAGATAAATAATATTTTCAATGCTCCCTCCTAACTGGAGAGTTATTTCAATTACAAAAACAAATGTTTGCATACCTTCTTCTAGCTTGGAGAGTCTTCCCTTCTAGCTAAGAGAATCATTTTCACGAGCTCTATCTTGAGTATGCAAGTTCTTTCATCTTGAATAGAGGCTTTACCAAAATGTATTCTTATCTGCTCATCTGTGGAGATATGTATTTCAGAAATCATTTTCTCCCTTCTGGACTTTATCATGGATAATGTAATGCTTGTACTGTAGTCTGGAACACTGTGAAGGCTTCATGTAGATCTGAACGATAGAGTATATCATGGTTGGAGAACTAGAACATATCCATGTGGTACTTCTTCTGTCATCATGAGATCTGATCTTCTGAGTAGTCATCTTGATGTTATAGGAAATCTTCACCACGCTTATGCTGTGCACTGGAGGTTCTCCACCAAGTTGTCTTCTTCTTATCTGTATATAGGAGTCTCTTTCTGGTATGTCTCAAAGTCTTGAGATTTCTCTGCATGCACTCTTTACTCAATTTCTTCTGGAGAACATTCTTTGCATTTATCTGATGTAGAATTCCAGCTCATGAATGTTGCGAATGATATAATGACTCATGCAGTGATATGTCTGGTGTACTGGAATAATCAATCATCATAGTCTTCTCCCTCCATCTGGGAGAACCTCTGGTTCTGGATCTTGCAATGCTTTCATTCATAGGTTTTCCATACACTGTTCTTCATCACGACTTTCAATTCTTCTGCTTGATTGCTTTTAGTGAGTTCATGTCGGGCTGGTAATCTTGTGATTCTTGATATTATGACTGGTTGTTATGGATTTTCTTTCTTTCTTGGAATCTTCATGTTCTTCTTCATGTTTTTCTTTAGCTCTTGGGTCCATGGAGTTTCTTATAGATTCCATGGCCTAGAGAGTCCACTACTTCCCTTCATCATAGGATCATAGATCTGAATGGACAACCAGGAATACTTTAAGAATTATCTTTCAAGAAGTCTTTTTCTGCAGTTGAATTGAGCATGTACTGTCTTTCATGGCTGCTACCATGGATATATATATTTCATCATCTTCAATGGATCATAGGATTAGCTCCCTCCTAATCCTTGCTTCATGTAAGAGTGCATATAATTTTCTCCCTTCGTCTGATAGAGTCCATGCTTCCATCTGCATCCTTATTTTCTTTTGCAATATATAGTAGAGTCCACGCTTCCATCTTCATCCTTATTGTTTTCCACAATATATAATTTTCTCTAGAGTCCATGCTTCTGTCTTGTTGTTTTTCTACAAAACGTCATAAGTCCTTTTCCAATTTCCTCTTGATTGCTGACTTCTTTCTGTCTTTGCTTCTTCTAAGTCTCTTCATGATTGATTTGTCTTATCTTGTAATAGCTCATGATTTGTATTTCATTCTTTTACGATATCTCTTTTTCATCTTTCCATAGGTATAATTCTTCTTGGAACACATTATCTTCCAAGAGATAGATATACAAGATATGTACAAAGACGATGCAAACAAGATACGTACAAGGAATAAGGAGAGTGTTTATACATTTTAGAAGAAGAAGTCTCTTCTATCCTACTTAGTCTTCTTTGTAGGTTCCTTTTCTTCGACAATTGATGCTTCATGTTTCTCCTTCCTTTTCTTTAGCTCGGGACATTGATTTTTGTAGTGACCGTGCTTCTGACAGTTGAAGCACTATATTTCTAAAATATCTTTTCTTTTTTTTGGCTTCCTTCTTGAATCGAACTTTATTTTGTTCCTGAAGTTCTTGAATCTTTCTGTGAAGGCTTAATCATCGTACTTATTTTGGGGTTTCTCTTTTGCATTTATCCTTGATTCTTCTTGAGCACAACAAGTCCAAAGTTCTTCAAATGTTCGGTACTCCTTCCTTGTGTTCATGCTTGCGGAAAATGCATCCTGGGAAGACCATTGAGTACTATGTTCACCAATTCCTTTTCTGAAGTGATCTCTTCAATAGCTTGTAGTTGATCTCTTAGCTAGGAGATCCTTACAAAGTATGATGTTATTCTATCGTCATCATTCATCTTCATGTCATGGAGCTCATTCTTCAGACTCATAACTTGTCCAATGTTTATGACTGAGAAGAGATTTGTTAGGGCATCATACATCTTCTTCTATGAGTCAAGATGGGATATGTATGGTATCAAGTGGTCTTTTATGGAATCCACTATGATACTCATGGAATTGATGTCAATGTCTTTGAAATTCTCCATAGCTGCAACATTCTGCGGTTCCTTCTCTTCTCCTTCTTTAAACTCTGGCTTCACGATCTTTCCTTTCACAATATCTAGCACTTTATTCTTAGCAAGGATGAGGTCAATCCTTGTCTTCCATGATCTTAAGTTATAGGCTCCATCTAGCTTGTTCTCAGACTTCATAGAGTTCGTCATGGCTTGCTTGACTTGGTCAAACCCTAGATTTGACCAGAAATCCAAACTTCATGTCTTGGATTTCTGAGAGTACCAGGAGATGCGCTGGGCTAGGGTGCACTGATCTATCCAAAGATTAGGTCAATATCGTCACTTAAGGTGCCTCTACAAGATGTTTAGGGTTTATGCAACTACTTCTTCTAGTAAGCCTAACTACAGTGCTTCTGGAAACTGCTCCTTCTAGTAACCCTAGCGGTTGTTCCTCAACGAGCTCAATGTCTAGTGGCTATGTTTCCTTACAACGTTTTAGGATGACTAAAGGGGTGTGGGCCCATAACCTTTTAGAATATAGAAGATGGTGTGCTCGTTTTACCATTGACGATACCCTCATCACCCAACCATAGGCCAAAGCCACCCTCTGAGCACCTTAACCTTGACTGAGAATTACTCCAGAAGCAAACCTTAGGCTAGATAGCCAAATAGAGGGTAGTGCACCTTTCCCCAATGATAGTGCATCACAAAGAGTTGATCATATAGTCCAAACCCTAACCAAGAGATAGTCCAAGCCAACACTGAAACTGCTAGTTGCAGCAGCTGCACCTACAACTCTCCTCGACACGTGCACAACAGAATGGGAACTGCAGTGCACACCAAACTGGGAACTGCAATTCTGAGATGCTGCAAATGAGAACTGGCGCCCTATATTTATAGTAATCCTGCCAGTTTTGTTAGGGCCGACTTCTCCTTTTGGGTATGTTTCTATTCAGTATATTATTATTATTTCTGGCCGACTTTTTCTCTTGGAGGCTAATATCCTAATATAAATTATCTTCTTGAGCCGACAAGGCTTCTAGGGTTATTATCCAACTCATTAGGGTTTCTCTTGCTTCCTGGAGTCTTCTATTCTCATCAGGTTCACATGTGGGGGTAAATACCTCCTGCAGCTACCATAATATTAATAGGAGCAACATTTAATATACAGGATCAACCCCTTTTATACACCAATATCAACAAACGATTGACATGGTTTAGTGAATATACTAGAGGAGAATATTGGTAGCTCGATATACATGAAACATACCTCTTTGGAGGCCCCAAAAAATCTAAACAATGCTACCTTCCCTTCAATATCCACCCAATCAACATTAAATGGAACGAACCCTCTTTCTGACTCCCTCGATCTATGGTAAATGGTACAAATCCCTCTTAACAAGCCCCACAAGCTACAACAATGGCACAACTCCCTAGGAGAATATGAATGCGATCTGTCAATAGTGGTACAACCTCCCACAAAACACCCACAAACTGTTGAAAATGCCCACAACTTTGAGAAATTGATGTGCCCTCCTTCTTCTGCAATAAATTGGGCAAAATACATGTGCAATATATCCAATTGATTGGATAGGGTGGATTAGTTTCACCACCGAATCTAATCACTCAAGGGTTTTTAGTCCCATAGAGAAAAAAGTTCAAGATCTCTTCAAATTGATTTTGATAAAAATTGATCATGAATAATGGGAAAATGAGATCCAACTTCACTTTATATACTCTCTCGCCTTTTCCTCCCAATTAAATGATATAAAATGACTTTATAAATTCTTTTTCAATATTTCTCCCAAAGTCACTTTTCTCGTCTTTTAATTTAATTAGTAAATGTCACAATTAATTTTTTCACCCAAATGACATGAAATAATCAAATTAATTAATTCCATTAAACTCACTATAGCCTACAGGAATTAAACAAGATATTATTTCCTCCTCGATTCATCAATTGGAAAGAGACATTACAATCCTCCCTTCCAAAGATTGTTTGTCCTTAAGCAACTGCAAGTTAGGCTGCTGCAAAATTTGATCTCCTTCCCACGTAGAATCTTCCACTGGTAAGTTTGTCAACCTAATAAGATGCTCTTTGATCACTCTAATCCTAAATTTCCTATCCCTAACATCGAAAATCTCATCAAGAATCAATATCAACTATCTATCCTCATCTAGTGGGGACAAGTCTGTTGAAGTAGTGACCTATAGTCAAAATGCATTCTTGAGACACAACACATGAAAAAAATTACGAATTTGACTCCCCTCTGGCAGTTGAAGCTCGTAAGATACTATCCAAACTGTCTTGATTACCCTATAGGGACCATAAAATTATGGCTTCAACTTTTCTACACCACTTTTCTTCAGTGAATACTGTCTGCGTGACTCTAACCTCAAGAAAACCATGTCTACTACCTCAAAACTACACTCCACCCTATGTTTTTCTGCATAAATATTATGTTGGTTCTAGGAAAGCTACAAGTTATCCTTGAGAGTCTTAAGGATATGTTGACTCTCATGTATCTAATCCTTGGCTTTGGGATCCCTATTGTCCCAAAACACCAAATCCATAAATGAAGGAGTATCATAGCCATGTATTACTTGGAAACAGGTCATACCAATGGACATACGATAAGTGGTGTTGTAGAAATTTTTTCCTAGATGAAACCAATTAATACATGATTTATTTTTTCCTAACACATAGCTATGTAGATAGCCATCAACCGATTTGTTCATAATGTCTGTTTGGCCATCCGCCTGAGGGGGGTAACTAGTACTAGAAGTCAACCTTGTGCTAGCTGATATAAAAAAATCCTACCAAAATGCACCGAGGAACCTGCTATCCCAATCTCTGATAATGAACTTAGGAAACCCATGGAATCTAAACACCTTCCTAAAAAGTAACTCTTCCATATGCGATGCCTTTTACTCCAAACAATTTGCGAATAAGTGCACAAACTTAGTCAACCAATAAAAAACTACATAAATGAAATCCATACCATGCACCTTTGGTAGAACTATGATGGAATCCATTGAGATATTGTTAGGATCCGACCCTAACCCCTCTTAGTTGTTCATTATTTAGCATGATATATTTTCCATGTAATAAAGGCTGGCATTAGTTAATAAGGCCCATTAAATAAATGAGAACAAGTCGATGTAAGAAGATCTAATAGAAGCTTCCACTTCTAGAAAGATCATCCTCTAGAATGTTCTTTAAAAAATAGAATTAGTACAAATAAGAGTAGGAGGTATGAGAAATATTGTCTTGAGAAAGTATTGTAATAGAGATTTACTCTATTGGAGGTTGCCCCCTTGAAGAGGCAAGTGAACATTTCTTTTGTTGAATATAGATATTATATATGGTATTATTTTTGGTATTGCTCTCTCAATATTTTGTTGTTCCCTTGATATTTGTTAAATATTCATGTCTCTACATAATATATTACATCTAGTACCTTACAAGTGGTATCCAAGCTCTTTCCTGGGCAGGAATTGTGGGTTAAAGTTTTTCAAGGTAGAGATGTATTTCGACATATTTAAGCTACAATGATATATCACTCAGTGCATACATCCATGGTCGAGGAAGGATACATGCAAGGAATACAAGAGGTTTTTAATCTCACATTGTTGGAAACCCTTGTAACTCTTGTTGGTACCCCTTCAAGTGGTAGTGCATCAGAAAACACCTCTATACAGACTTACCTAGGTCTCCTAAAACCCTCCATAAATCAATCGATCGACTGCCTCACTGTTATAGCACCATCGAGAACAACAATGAAGAAGATACTCTCTAGTACTTGGGTAATTGGGAAATACAACTAAGGGTATGGTGGAGCCTCCTTAGTTGGTTCCCTAAAATATTGGATCAAGTACTAATATTTGAACCAACATGTATATGAGAGATATATAGCACAAGGAAAACTCTTGTCCATAGGCTCCTTGCAAGCCCTAACCATGGGGTAACATACCAAACAAGGTAAAAACATGATTTTCTAGTCGCTCAACCTTTCCTTTTGCATTATGCTTTCAAATTGACTACACAATTTTTACTGTTAAAAAATTGTGCATTTAGATGTTGTAGAAGTATTCAGATTAGAGTATAAATCTGCATTGGGACCTCTACCATTGGATTCCTCTCATTGTCATGATTGTAATAGTACTTACCACTTTTAATCATTTTTTTTCGTGTACCTAACCCCCCTTCTAGACACCCTCATTTTGGGTCTATCCCATTGCATTCCCTTTGTCCTAATTGTAGTGGTACCTATCATTTTTAAGCCATTTTTTTCTGTGGACCTGAACCCCCTTCCTAACACCCTTATTTTCCACGTATCCCAACATACTATTTATCTTGTGTTGATTTTTGAGGTATCACTCTCCCCAATCCTCCACAATGGCCCCGACCGCCCATGCTTAGAACCTAGAAGAATTGGATATTAAGGTAACCAACATGTATAAGAACATGGATTCCATTAACAAGAGACTGAACATCCTCATGCAACAACTCCAAGACCTTGTGCCACACATCAAGGGTAAGCACTAGATGTACCACTCTTAGGCTTCTCATTCTTCCCATTTTAAGAACACTCATCCTTCGATATCCTCTTGGGGTTCTCCACATGTCTGGAATTAGGTTCCCAAAGTTGAGATGCATAAATTTGATGGATCATACCCGACTAGGCAGGTATCCCAAATGGAACACTACTTCTCCCTCCATGATATTTGGGATGATGAAACCAAACTCCATGTAGGGGTTTTGTACTTGGATCAAGAATGTTGGAAATGGTGGAAATGGAATAAGAAATGTTATCTAGGACAACCAAATTAGACCATGTTCACCAAATAAATTTGTGTCTGTTTTGATAGGGAATATCATTTTTTGGGAAGGCTCACAAAGCTAATAAAAAAAGGTCAGTAGAAGACTTCATCACCTCATTTGAATATTTGGCTATTATAACCGAGGACTTATCTGATGAGTTATATCTTGAATTCTTCCTTAGTGGCTTAAAGGACGCATTTCAAGCTCATGTTTGCATGTATTTCATCTTGTTACCTAGTTGTAGGCATGCAAATTAGCATTGGAGGCTCAGACCATTCTTCATGCCCAACACCATCCTTCTAAATTTCCAAATCTCCCTCATCCAGGGGCTACCCCTTCTCTCACCCAAACCTTGAAGGTACAAAAGGTATCTACCATAGAAATGGTTGAACGTCAGAAGCAAGGACTTTGCTATTACTACGATGAAACTTATTCACCAGGCCATAAATGTCGTAAAGAAAAGTTCTTTGAGATTGATGGGTTAGCTTCCACCTCCTCAGAGGAGAGCCAATCTAGTGAGGCCCCAGACTCATAGGAAACATAACCAAATTACCCTATCATAGATGCAGTCATACTTCTTGTGGAACCGAAGGAACCTGTAATATCGCTCCATGCCCTAGCAGGTCTTTCTGCCCCATAGAAATTAAAAATCAAGGTGTATTTCATTGCTTGGTTGAAGGAAGGCCCAACATGTATTCCATGGAGATGGATTCTCATGGCCTGTCAGGAGTAGGAAAAGGCGTTTACATGCCTTTCTTCTTCGTGGATGGTTTGGAAATATCCCATGAAGTGCAAGACATGATATACTTACTGACATCCTAGCCCAATTTCGACCAATAGAAATTCGTCTTTAACATTGCAAAAATCTTTTCCATACCAAAATGCCCTACCATCCAACTATAGTGACCTTCCAAAATCAGCTTCGCACGCTTTCTTGAAGGAACACAAAGTTGTACCAAATGGAATAACAGTCTATCTTGAAGATGAAAGTCAGTGACAATTGTGCCTATTCCCAACATTTGGTAAGTGGTAGAGAAGTCAGGATCGCTTTTGTAGAGTTGGGGATGCTTGGATTCCTGAGGTAGTTAGTGACACGATTGGTGCTCCCTATTTTATATTTGATGTTGAGATGGAACTACTGCAAGTATGTGGAACACTTTTTATGGTGGTTGTTATGCAATTTTCCCCGTGTTTTCATGAATGGCAGAGGCTTGTGATCATTGTGGATGAATTTCTGCTTCCCGATAATGTAGTGCTTCCATTGTTGGTAGGATTCTGAAATGGAATACATTTCTTTGTCATAGGTTGGGTCCTTATGGAAGACATCTCATAATGTCTCACTATGATGTACCACTAGATGTTTGTGTTGAATGAGAACTTCGCCCATGGCATAGTTTAAGGAATTGGTTTCAATCTCAAAAGAGGGTAAGGAGAATACTAGAGCTAAGCGCAAGTGATTTTTTAGATCATCGAATACTTGTTGTTGTGACCTCCCCCACATGAACTTTTCCTAGCTACCACCCTTGCTCACATGGTTGAGGGCCCATGCAATATTGGAGAATCCCAACACAAACCTATGATAGAAGTTAGTAAGTCCTAAGGAAATTCGAAGCTCGATTAGTGTGGTCGGGGCTAGCTAGCCATGAATGACTTGGATCTTGGTTGCATCCACATGGACACCATGCTCATCAATAATGTATTCTAGGTATTGGACCATGTTCACACCAAAGGATCATTTTCCCAAGTTAGTATATAGCTTGTGTTGTTGCAGAGTGTGAAGGACTTGTTGAATATGCTACAAGTATTCTTCCCAATTATTATTGAAGATGAGGATAACATCCAGATATACAAAAAAGAACAAATTGGTGAAATTACACAATATATTGTCCATCAATCTCATGAAAGTTGTTGGAGCATTTTTCAAACCAAAGGGCATGAATAGCCATTTGAAAATACCTTCTTTGGACTTGAAGTCAGTCTTCCATAGATCACTTTGTTCTATTGGGACCTGGTGGTATCCAGACTTTAGGTCAATCTTATTGAAAGAATTGGATCCCTTGAGGTCATTAAGAACGTCATCAATTCGGAGAATTGCATACCAATTGTTGACTCTAATTTTTTTTTGGGCCCTATAACCAATGCAGAGTCATCAAGTCCCATCTTTATTTTGCATGAGTACAAATAGGGTCATATATGGTGAGGAGATGGCTCAGATGTGCCCCTTTTGAAGAATATCTTGGGTCTGTTACTTGATTTCACCATTTTCCATTAGAGAGAGACGATATACTATCCCATTGGGTAGAGGTTCACCGAGGGTTATATCGATTGAATGCTTGACTTGATAGTCCAATGGTACCCTAATGGGTGAGGAGAAGATGTATTTTAATTATTCCATGATATTTTCCACCTACTTCTACTGCATGGATAGGCCCAATGCAGAGGCCATGGATATGGTTACGACCTTTCATTTAGTTTTAGAATGAATCATGAAGAAGTCAAATTTATCGGTATTGGAAATGACCTTCCGACATTTCTTAGCATAGATTAATGAAATGGAGGTAGGCGGATCTACCTCTCGTATCTTGTACAATTTTCTACCCAAAGTAATAGTAACACTGTGAGGTATAGAATCATATACAACATGTCGTTTCCACAAGCATAGTTTGCCTAAAATTACATCACAAAATTCAGTGGGGAAATATCACACAATACCTCATCCTCAAAGGACTTGATGTCATATGGAATATGACATCATTGGTTCACGTGGAGATCTCTTCATTGGTGGAGCCACCCGATGGTGTAGGGTTGTGGGTATGGTTTTATTGATAGGTTGAAGGACTTGATGACCTCTATTGTTATCAGGTTCTTTTGACTTCCAATATCTACAACAAAATGTAGTAGACCACCCTTCACCCATATCTACGAGTGAAAATGGTATTCAACTTCCTCTGGTTATTTCGGTTCACTTGGATAGACCTTGGTGGTAGAGACAGTGGCACTCAGTTATGCATCAATGATATTCTTTCCCTTTTATGGATCTGATTTAGAGTTGGAACTTTCCTCTAACTCTGAGGCTTTCATCTCAACCACCAACTACTTCTTCAAGCAACATTCGTCAGTGTTATGCCAAGGGATTTTATGGAATTCACACCACTTCCCAGTGTCTTTCTTGGTATTCTCATTACCTAGGGCCATTTTTCTCTCCGTAAGTATCCCACCAATCCTTGATATGGGGGACAACCTTAAAGAGCGCAAAGCTAATATTTTCTCTATTGGAAAAATTATGGACCAAAATATTCCCTTCTAGCAGATTCAACCATTTATCTACATCATCTGCATCTATTTGGCCTTCAAATAAGGGGATATCAAAATTGACTTGTACCTTGAAGGGGGAGGTGCCTCCAAATTGGTCACTTGATGAAGATGCATTTCCTGTTGGAAACCGTCGAAGGATCTGTGAAAAGTTATCCATCATCTCATTCCTTTGTTGCATGAGGGATTCCTCGATAAAAAAAATTAAAAGGATCTCATGCTCCATCCTCTCTATTTTATGCTTCCATGGAAGGCCATCTTCATCAATGGGGATGGTATTTCAAGAGCTCAATTACTTCGAGTCCCAAATCCTTGTACCCTGACCTCGTTGGGGACATGCACAAATAAACAAATAAAGACAAGACCACTCTAATACTACTAATCAAGATTTATAAATGGAACGAAATTAAATGCATACGTATAGAAAATAAATACACATATATATAATAAAATGCGACTTATATTAATAAAGAAAACCTATTCAAATTGTAATAATGCAAATTGAAACAAACTTGCTCGAATGGTGGTAGCTGATCTCTTAGAAGAGATGTGACGGCTATGTTGATTCACAAGAATATGAGTACATTGAGGCTTCAAAGGAATTTTTAATACAAAAAATAAATTAGAAAAACATAAACATCCAAAATCCTAACCCTAGGAAATGAAACGCCAAAAGGGTTGTGGGCCCCGATGGGGGCAACTGATACGTCAACTTCTTGAGGGAATAATTTTTTCATACAATCTCTATTTGGGGTGTTAGATACATTGTTGGAAAGGAAAATCTAAGGAGTACATATTTCATTTGGACTATCATTTTCCTTTGGATACAATCTAGGCACATCTGAGCCCAAAAAACGTCATTTAGGTCCTCAAAACAACCTTGAAAGTTTAGGACACTAAAAAATGTAAAAAAACTACCATGGAAACTTTTCTTTGTTCTAGTGGAATAGGTGAGTGGCCACCGATATCTACCTAGATGAGAAATTCATGTATAAGGAATATTATAGGAGAACTTATAAGGGTTGCTAGATATGAATGGGAAACAATGGTTGAAGTATTTAGAGAAATAAAACCACTTTTTCTATCGGAGTGCACAGTGGAAGAATTGTGCAATGATAAAATATCTAGTGGTTGAAATAATGAAGGTTTATATTCTTAAATTTTCAATGGAAAAATGTATCATACTGCTAGAATAAATTTGGAATTGAGAATACAAGTAGGGATTCATAGTGAAATACTCAATGAAGTGAAGAGAATTATTCACAATTGAGTAAATGCAAGGATAACAAAATATGTTGAAAAAGATAACAAAAATGAAACATTCCAGTATGTTGAAAATGTCAACCAGTGAGGGTGATTTCAAGGATGGTTAGTTCAAAGTAATGGAGAGTGGTTAAATTAGACTGCAATATTAATATTCAACTAGAATGATGCATTTTTAAGCACTATGAATGTGCAAAGGTTTATCCTAAACACTATTGGGACATGTCTTCCCACATAAATGATGCAAATTTCAATAACACATATTAGATGGAAATGAAAAATAGTCGAGTTGTACTTGGTTGCAATGAGCTTAGAAATAAGAAATAGGGCACATATGAGTAAAATGAATGCAAAAAGGGAATCCAATATCTAGAGGAACTAAAGGACGACCATCTAATACAACACAAAAATAAATAAACATGCATTGGAGGGCATATTAGAAATTATGTAGAATAGATATACAAAATATTTAATTCTACACCAAGATTACTTTGTTGTTATATGTGAAATAATGATGTCATGATAGTTGAATAACACTAATGATGGATTGTGTATCGAGGAAAATTGTTTATATCATGCATGACAATGATGTTTATGATTCTATTGTTATATATTAAAGCCGTCCATATGAAGAAAAATGAGGATGGTGGGAATGCTAATCAAGAGTTTAGTGAAGGGAGCCTGTAGGATTTTGAAAAAGAAATATCACATGATCAGGTAGCATCAAGTAATGTAATAAAAACCATGAAAGTATGCATTTGGGTATGCATTTGGGTTTCTTATGATCCACAAATGCTAAAGGGAATTAATTTAAGAGTTTATTCCATTAAATTTCCATATTTTAATTGATGTAAAAGTCGAGGGCCTTAAATACATAAATGATTTTTAATGCTCATTTAGAATAAATTGAATTGCATGTCATGTTATGTTGGTTATAAAATCATAACAAAGTCATGTAGGGAGACATATTCCTACTACAAAAATCAATGTGATTAGGGATAGAAATGTGTGGTTGGATATGGAAGGGCTATTGTGCCATACAAGTTCTTAATGGTATTCCCCTGTATAACCGATGTTTGGACAACAACCTCTTTGTCGACACTAAAGATAACTAAAGGATTATATTCCTCGTGTTCTGTATGGGTTGAAGAGGAAGGCATCCAAAATATAGGACAAGTAATTGGGAAGAGCTTGGATGATGTTTTGAGATGTTTTCTAGACATTCCAAATCACCACATGGTGGAATACATGCTATTGATATGCGATATTCCAGAGTCAATGCAAGTATGCATTGCATATATGTGGCCATGGGTAGTGGCACATTCTTATTTTTATTGGTGGTGTTTGATTTCATTATGAGAAGCTTGGTTTTCTAGATCATGTATGTGCAAGGAATGATAGTTTCATTCCATTTAGTATGAATAATAGTTATAAGTGATTGAATTTTTAGATTAATGTAATTCCAAAATCACTTCATGGTTTGACTTCAAATATTGTAATGAAATGATAATGTGCATGAATATTGACAGTGTGTTTGGATGAATGAGAGTTCATAAAATAGCAGGAAAAACGGTCTTGGATATGGAAATCATGTAATCCATAAGGAAGATCAATGTTTTCTACTACAAGAGCCAAACATTTTGAGAATAAATATCATGAGTGGGAAACTTGATTTCCTATATGAAATATATTTGGAAAATTAATAAGTAAATTGATATGATGATATCTCATGATGAATGTATGTGTGTGATAAAGATGAGATGATGTATATTGAATATAGAAATCTTGGGAACAAGGATATTGTTAGGACATTGGAACCCTATGTTTTCCACAAGGTGCATATTTCCATTTGATGTGTGGTAATGAGTTGATTCTCTCCTTGCATGTGAAATCCTTAGTAAGATGGATTGCCCAAAGGACTCTATAATAATGAAGGGGGCTTCTAAGCCTAGAGGGTGAAGTATAACAAGGAATAGACAACTTAATAATGCATATGGCATGGTGATTAGAATCATGAGGGTGTGTTGGAAAGGAAAATGAGTTGAATTCTTTTCCATGCCAACTTTGTGAAATAGATAAATACCCATACAATTAAGTATTGGTTTACTATTGAAAAATTATTTTGAATACATAATAATATTTTGGATTTGAAAACTCTCATGATAAGATAATTTTTATAAAATAATGGCTATAACATGTATATTTACTTAATGGATGTTGTAGGAAAAGTTGAAGAATGGAACCATTCATTAAGTAACAAGAGAGAAGAGCATTGAAAGGAAATCAAGATAAATAACAAAAGAATGAAACAAGTAAAGTCCATTGGACTTTTTGGAGCTCAAAAGAAGCAAAGTAGAGATTATATATGTAATGTGGGAAGCACATTTGCAACTATTTGAAATTTTGGTGACTCCATTATCATAGTTGGAGTTCTTAGAACCACATGTGAGAGACTTCTTGTTTGACCTTGCACTAGAGACATGAAGGGAAGTGGTATAGATTGAGGGACTATGGTGTAGAGAAGGGGGCACACTTTATTGGATTCTGCAGCTTTAGGGGAATGAGAGCATGTTGGTTAGACTTGTTGTGGGAATCGACAAATTGTGAAAGTTGTTCCAACTAGAATTTCCGAAGCCACATCTCAGATACTTTCTAGATGGTTATGCATTGGATTCTGGAGGGGAGTGTTACATATCGAGGGATTGTAGAATAGAGAATGGGGTACAATACATTGGGTTGAGGAGAAAGAGAGATTGTAGGTTGGAATTGCTAGAAGAATTATAAAATGTAAAATCATTATGTATGGTTTTGGGACAAAGATCCTATATATATATGTCTTGTCCAAGGTTCCTATGTATATATGTTTGGGATGGAATTATTATGTGATATTAGGATAGAGAGAATATAATTTTTATAGGTATCTACACCTTTATGGTTTTATGCACCGAGGACAGTGAAAAAATAATATGGTCTCTTTACCCAAGAGTATCATCTTACCATCCTAAATCACATTGATATGTATCTACACCTTTATGGTGTTGTGCATTGAGGATAGTGAAAAAATAAGGGGGAGGGGATGTAACATCCCTAGTTTTATTCCCCAAAAATTATAATGTAATTTTATAAATGTGATTTAGGATGTTAAGATGATATTCTTTGGAAAAGAGACCATATTGAGTAATATGGGTAAGTGTCCAACTATGTAAATGATACATTGAAATAATTATTAAAATAATAATCATTGGATGTGATACAAGAGGTACTGATCCAGGTGGAATTCGGTGGCCACCCATCTATTCCACTGGCGTAAAACATGGGTTTCTACCTTGGTATTTTTTCTACATATTTTCATGTCCTAAACTTCTAGGGTCGTTTTGAGGCCCTAAGCATTGTTTTTGGGCCCTCCATAGTCACACTATAGGAGTTTTCTACAATGCGATGGAAAAATGTGTATTCTTCGGATAGAAATTTAAAATGATCTATCATGCCCCCCAAACAGAGATCATATGAGGAAGTTACACCCTTGGGAAGTTGACGTACCAACTACCCCCATAGAAGCCCACAAACCTTTTGGAATTTCATCTTATGGGGTTAAGGTTTTGGATTTTTATTTATGTTAGAAAATCCTCTAGATAATCATTGTAATTATCATCATCTTCTTGCGAATGAGCATAGCCATCACATCTCTTCTCAGAGTTAATATGCCACCATTCTAACGAGTCATTCATTCTGTAATTTTACAATTTCTATACAATCTCTCATTAATAAAAAAAATTGTACATTAGTGTATCTTTGTGTTTATTGAGATATCTCTATATATTTAATTGTTATATATCCATATTCACTTTGTTCTCAAAATAATATGGATTAGTGGTATCAGAGCAGACTACTCTTTGTCGTTTCTTAGTGCATGTACCCACTAAGGTCATGGTATAGAGAGTTGGGTATTGAGATAGTTTCTCTTGAGGAAAACCTCTCTCATCATCCCAAGAAGACTCCCATGGAGGAAGAAAGGAGAGATGCTAGAGAAAAAAATCCCATCAAGTTGCTTCTCATGTAATCGCTTGCACAAAAGAGGAACGAGATGTTGGAGAAATTTTCCCAAATCCTTCAATGATTGTCGACTATAACATGCGCATCTTGGTCAAGCAGTCCCTTTGGAGATGCTTGTCCATTCAAGGTACAAGTAACTTTTGATATTCCCCTATTTGAAGTTCATATTGATGTGGATTCTTTGGAGAAATGCTTAAATTTGCTATAAGGTTATTTCTTTGTTCACAATTTCTGTGATAGAGAAAAGATCATATTTGTGCTCCTTAAGGATCTCCCCCATGTAAAACATTGGTGGGAAACTTATTGGGATCAGAATTCCACAAAGAAGTTTGAAATATTTGGGGCTAAGCCCACTTGGGTTTTTTTATGGATGTGGTGAAGGAGCAATATTACCCTGTGGGAAGCTATGATGACTAGTACATGATATGGACCATGCTAATCAAAAGCGACACCAAATAGTGTTGGAGTTCACAAATGCCTTCCATACCTTGCACACCAATTTGGGTATCAAAGACTCTAAGCAACATCTGATTCTAAAATACCAGATGGTAGTAGTCACCAAAATCATAAATATAAACACAAATACAAAGGGAAGGGACATGCAAATCTAAAGAAGGAAAGGTACTCAAAACCCTTTGTAATGTACCCCAAATTTTACAATTAAAAAAGTAAATAAATGGGGAAAACTAAAGTTTAATATGCATGACAAATGTCATGACACAAGAATAATTATATCTTAAACCAATAATTATCTACTTGGAAAGTGTATCATCATCATTACTCATTCTAAAAGGTTGCAATATATCTTAAGATCCATACATCGTTTGTTGTTAAGGGTTGTTATTTATAATTAAACTTGTAAAGTTGATGTGTTAATGGCTAGGCCTCTCATGGTCCATAGCCTAGGAATACGTTGTGAAATCCCATTTATATAAGACATAACTAAGTTTTCTAAAACATGTAACAATACATTTTTATAAAAATCAATACCTATATACTATAAACATTTTATAAAATCCCAAAACTTAAGCACTAGCGTACATTGATTTGAACCTAGGGTCCTAACCCAGTGAGTCCAAACCTACGTGCTAGGGTATTGAAATGTTCCAAAGTGGTTTTCCATGTCAAAAACTTATGATAAACATCACGATATAGTTAGGACCCTGTTTAATACATCACTAGTCTGCATTACACATAAACTAGTGGCTTGTACACAATTCGAGAAGCATTAAAGGGAAGGTTACTCAGACAGTCGAACCTGGTCCTAGGAATTTAAGTTGGGTCGTAGCCATTAATGGTGGCAGACCACCTTTGATCTTCAGGTCTAACATTTTTGCAGGGAGGCTCCACTACAGTCTTTCCACCTAGGCTGGCTTCACATGGCAGGGAGAGGGTGGCGTACCTTCCATTCTCCTCCACTATCGTGAGGCACGAGGTGTCATTACCCTTCGAATTAATTCCATATGTTTTGTTACTCTTTGTTTTTCTCCCACGATCATAGGGTTATGTGACTCTATGGTAGCATGGTAGCCACAGGGTGCTCGATCAACTTTCCTTAGGCAAAGGTGGCCACTGTTTTCGAGTTTCTTCTCGGCTCTCTGTGTAGAATGGTAGTAAGGGAGTTTAATCGGTTCCCTTCACGACATGGTGATCACTGTGTCAATTTTTAATGCTCGGTTATGTGTAAAAGATAGCGAAGCGTTGTCTTTGTTGATTTATCCACAAGCATGGTGGTCATTGGTTTCAAAGTCTTTCTCTCATCTTATGCATAGTAAGTTCCCTTCTTATGTATATCCCACTTCACATACTTGTCAATTTGATGTAGTGGTGTTGTTTGAAGTAAAACGTTTTCATTGTCTAAATTGATTAGCCCAATAGCTTTACTGTAACACATTATTTGTTTTATAAGAACTCTTTGTTCTATACCTTTATTTATATTACACTTTCCTAAAGAAATGTATTATTGTGTTGACAAGATCTATACAATGTGTTCTTTAAGTTTATGTTTCCCTACAATATACCCATTGTTGATGGGTTCTTTGTACAATCCGTTCTCCATGTCCCATTTTCCATTATAACGATACTGTGTTAAAGGGATATATGTACAATGTGTTCCTCGTGTCCCATTTTCGTTATAAAGGAATTGTATTGAGGGTTTCTATGTACAATTTCAACATCTGGTTTGGGTTCTATGATTTTGTTTCAAAGGTTGTCAGTCTTCCAAACCATAACCCTTTGGCTTCCTCCCTCGTTTTCTGGTGGTCGAAAACCTTAATTCTTTGTAATCATTTGTTTGGTTTTGGGTGTGTATAGAGGGCGTAGCCCCGTGTTTTGTTACTGGGAGCTCACTGTGTAAGAGTTTTCTTATGGGAAGCTTACTGTGTAAGCGTATACTTATTGGTAGTTTATTGTGTAAGCGTTTTCTTATTGGTAGCTTATTGTGTAAGCTTATTATTATTGCTAGATTATTGTATAAGTTTTTTTTTATTGGTATCTTACTATGTAAGGAAAGATAATTTTAAGTTCGTTATCTATCGGAAAGGATTAATAAAGACTGGATCGAATAGCCCCATGCCTCTATCCTTCTGTTCAACTGAATTCCTTAATTAAAATACACTTTGTAATATAAAGTCACTTTGTATTTTATGAGTTAAGAGGATCCTTGGTTGTTGAAAACTCAGTAGTGATACTCCTCGTATATAATTATAAGTGTCGGTTATGAAATACCCCTGTCGAGAGGCAGAAAACTCTGTCGCTGATAAAACCCTGTATTCATTCGACAATAATATAAATTGTTGGTTAATTATTCAAATATGCCCAGTGAATTAAATTAGATATCCATGTTGGTTTACAGTTACGATTTCCTCTCATTCATCATAGGTCGTGTCTGTTGCATGCACTATGATATCTTGTTAAGGTCGAGTCCGAGCTCACAGGAATTTCTGATTTCAGAGGTTCTCCATTCTTTATGTTTAGACTCACATAGATTTGTATCTCTCTCTAAATTCTTGTTAAAACATACAATCTATGACCTTGTTTATTTTTGTCAAATGCTCATTGTGTATTAAACAAATCGATCTCTATTTAAAGTTAAAAAAATTCTACAACATTCTTTAGCTCTTCACATGGGTTTTCTCTTGTACACTTCCTTTGAAGTAATACTTGTCGAAATTGTTAAATGTGTTCTCTTGTCTGTGTTATAAGGTAGATCTATTTAAAATACATGTTTCACAGTATTTAGGCCCCCTGTAAGGAGTTTGATTACTCTTCTCCAAAGTAATATTCTCTTTTTATTATATCTCTAATTCTCATTTCTGTTGGTATTCGTTTTACTTTTTTAGTCTTTTAATTTATCAAACATCTAACCTATAGGTTATCATGATTATTGTTCTCAATTGAAAGTTTTTCTTATGTTTTACTGCTTATGCTAGTAATAAAAAATGTGATGATGGGTCCCTTTGTCTTGCGAGGGAACCCATCAGATGGATAACACACCCACTCCCCTTCTCGGGTCTTGGATGGATGGCATCAAATGGTAGCGAGGATTCTCCAATTGTGACATTTAAATCCAAGTTAAGTATATTGGATACTCTATTTGATGCATATTTAATCATTTCACACATTAGTAAGTTACTAATTATTTTATAAGTTTGTTATAGGTTGGGACGACAACCAATGCACTTGAATAAGTGTGCGGACTGTCCACAAAAGTTATTCAGTTTCCATCTTCATCCACGAGTCCTTGTGATTATTCACAGACAGACTTATGTAGTTCTTTAAATTTTTGTTTCGATTGGATAGGGAGTCTCGGTATTCAAGGAACTCAAACTATAACATTTTGATATTTGATGTATTGATGGTAAAAAATATGCATATCAATTTTCTTCAACAGACCTGTACTCTATTGTATCAAATGTCTTTTTTTCATAATTGACAAAACATGTATTAGGATTGTTATTCTTTTGTTTGACACAAAAGAAGCAAATATAAGACAGTTGTGTTTATACTTACATATATATTTATATTCATATATATATACTACACTGTTAATAACATACTACTACAACTATTTTACACAGTGGCAACCCATATTGACTAATATGGCTATATAGTTCTTTCAAACAAATTATGTTTCTAAATGCAATAACATAAGATATGGAAACAACTGTATAAATAATGAAACATCATTAGAATAGTTCAAACAATTTAAATACACAGATGAAATACATATCTGAAAAAGTTGATGCTGGGAAACAAATGGAACAACCATGGTCCACCCAACAATAGAACATAACAACTGCACTCACTAGTCATGATCACCCCCTAGACTGACCATGAGTCCATAAGAGAGAACTCAATTATCCTCCTCAACTATAGTCACCAATAGTAGATCAGAATATTCTTTTCCTCACACCACAAGTGCTCATAACAACAAACAATTCTTAATTCCTTAACATACTAAGCAGTGTCCTACCTCCCACAGATGTTGTATATATTTTTGTGCCTAGGTATTTCTATTCCTTTCTCTCCTTCGAAAAATTCACACCTTTACAAATCCCTGATTTTTAAGGGCTGATAGTGGTCAAATTCAATTTATTCCACTTGTAAAAATCAGCCCTGAGGTAACTCAAACTTGTTCCCCAGTCATGGAGTCATGGTCAGTTATTTTTAACCTAGTTGTTCCATCTGTCTTCCAGCATTAAATTTATTAAAAGTTTGTCTCATACATGTGTCCAATAAAAGAGGACAGATGGATAAGTCAAATATTTTCCCAACAATCATCAAATAATTAATTACATAATCCAAAATTCCAAATTCAGATTTTCCATAAATGGAAAATAATTTCCAAATCTGAATTTTCCAAAAATGGAAATTTATTTCAAAATTGCACTTAGAATTTATTTTTCTAAAATTTGAGGATATTACACCCTTCAACGATTCCTCCAGATCCAAAGGTGGAGAGGGAATAAAAGGGGGGAAATGAACTTACTTCCTACGAGGATTCTATCCATAATCCACATGCATGCAGAAGCAGATAGATCAAATGGAAAAAAATACTTCAACAAAACAACCTTGTAGATCGCATCCACGAGGGTCCAAAGAAGAAGAAGCCATAATATCAAAACCCCAAGAAAGGTAATTTTATCCATGCTTTGATTGCCATTAACTTCTCTCCCAATGCTTGGATTATAGACTTAGGTGCATCACACCACATGGAATGCACAAAGGAAGTCTACTCTTCATTGTATGCATGCAAAGGTCCTCCTATTATGATGGGGGCAACTCTGCATTCAAAGTCATCGACAAAGGGAGCCTTGAACTCACAAATGGGATCTTCGAGAATGTGATACACATTCCCAAACTCTTTGTCAATCTTCTCTCCATGTATCATATGAAAAAATTTGGCACCAGAAAGAGAGTAATATTCACACCTGATGCAGTGGATATATATGACATGCAAACCAATTCAAAATTTTCTACTAGTGAGGTAAATTACCAACTGAGACTCTTCACATTTTGAATTTATTAAACTAGATTATGCATTACTACTTATGCATGTTGATGAAAGAAGTAGGATATGGTATGAAAGGTTCAGGCATTTAATTTTTAGATACATGTAACATATTAGAAAGAAGGGAATGGTTGAAGGTCTACAAGACATCGACTTTTGCAAAGGAATTTGTGAGGGATGTGTTCTTGGAAAACACGCTCAAGAGAAATTCGACAAAGGAAAGACTCATAAGGCCTCCTCTTCTTTGGATCTAATAAAAAAAAATATCATGGGCCCTTTTCTACGTCCATAAATAAGTAAAGAAAGGTACGTGCTAATTTTTTTTGATGATTTCCCATGCTACACTTGGACATTCTTTCTCAGGCACAAATCTAAAGTCTTTCATCCTCTCAAATATTTCAAGGCCATTGTTGAGACACATTCACGAAGGAAGATCAAAGTCCTTTGAAGAGATAATGTGGGGGAGTATATCAACCATGAGGTACATAATATTTTTTTGGAGGCCAGGATTCAGTTGCAGCACACAGTTCACTATACTCCACAGCAAAATGGAGTTGTTGAGCCGAAGAATAGATCCTTGAAAGAGATGGCATCTTGCATGTTTGATTAAAAATCACTTCCACATAGATTATGGAATGAAGAACTTAGTTGTGTGAAATACATCCAAAACATATCTCTTGATAGATGTTTCAAGGATAAGACCCCCTTTGAGGCTTGGATCGTCCTCAAACCAGAAGTGACCCACTTCTGTATATTTGGTTCACATGCATGGGCCAGTATTCCCTTTGATAAGAGGAAGGCAATTGATCCACAAAGTACAGTGTATATTTGTCGGATACCTCAATGGTGTGAAGGGATACAGACTCATTGATCCCTCTATTAACCAACTCATCATTGAGTGCATTGTCCAATTCGAGGAAAGTATCCCGTATGCACCTCGGGAGCCACATGAAAGCAATTTTTTTCTTCTACCTGTTAGGGATGATGAACATGCACATGCTCACTCTTTTTCAGATGAGATTTATGATTCAGAGGATTCATATGATTTAGATATCGAGTAAGTATATTCAGATGTAGATTCAATGAATCCAGATGCATATGCAGAGCCAAAGTCGAGGCCCAAGTGGGTCAAGACTACTCTTTAGGATGCAGGAGATCTTGTTGGGGATCCAGCTGATACCAGGTGGAATCAATATTATTTTCACGAGCCTCCTCTTGAAATCACTGCCAATGAACTCATTCCACCAAGGAATATTTTCTTGGTTCAGTATTCCAATCCATAGTCCTATGGTTAGTCTACTGGGAATCCCTTTTGAGAATCCGCCATGTAGGAGCAGTACAACTTCCTCCTCGAGAAACATATTTGGTATCTAGTTTCCTTTTCTTCAGGAAGAAAAATTGTTAGGTGCATATGTTTCTATAGGACCAAGAGTAAAACATATGGATAGGTTAGAAGATACAAATCCAGGCTAGTCACCAAAGGATATGAGCAGGTGCACGACATTGACTATGATGAGACCTTTTCTCTAGTATTGAACATGGTTTCCATATGATTAGCACTTTCCATTGCAGCATCCAAGGGATGGGAATTCCATCAGATCGACGTGAAGAATGCATTTCTTCATAGAGATCAATTTGAGGAGATATATATGGAGCAACCCCAGGGCTTCATGCAGGATTCATCTTTTGTCTGTCGACTAAAGAAGTCCCTTTATGGCCTCAAGTAGGTCCCGAGGGAATGGTATTCCAAGATGGAATCCTACCTATTGTCACAGAACTTTGTACATTGTAATTCATAACCAAATGTTTACATGCTCAAGACGACTGATTCACTTGTACTCCTATTTTTGTATGTTGATGATTTGTTGATCATTGATTGCTCGACCTCAACGATTTTTGTAGTCAAGAGTATTATGCATGACATGTTATTGATCATGGACATGGATTTTCTAGATTTATTCCTTGGTGTCTAGATTAGTAAGGATGAATCATGAATCAAGTTGTCTTAGGCCAAGTATGTACAATATCTCGAGAGATTCCATGTGACAGACTGCAAGTATTCCCTAACTCCTTTCCTATAAGGAGTCAAACTTGAGGATGGCAGGGATGATCCAATGGTGGACAATGCACTGTATAGATATCTAGTGGGGAGCTTGTTGTATCTCACACACTCCAGACTAGACCTTTCCTATGTAGTTGGAGTAGTCTCCCGGTTCATGAAAGAGCCACATGAGCTACATTGGAAGGTTGTAAAAAATATCCTTCAATACATACAAGGCACCATCACCTTTCAGATTCACTATGTAGTAGACTCATCATTGGACCTCATCAGGTTCATTGATTATGACTAGGTTGGTGACAACATTGATCGCAAGTCCACATCTGGTTACTCACTGAGTTTGGGTTCCAGGCCCATCTATTGGTAGAGAAGAAGTAGGCTCCTATTGCTCTATCTTCAGCCGAGGTAGAGTGTAGAGGGGTAGTTAACATAACCATTCAAGCTATGTGGCTGCAACAATTTGTCACTAAGTTGAACATTCATTTTCACCCACCAATCATCATCTAGTGTGACAACGAGAGCACTCTAAAGTTCTCCAAAGATCAATTTCATAGGAAACGAACAAAGAACATTGAGATCCACATGCACTACATCTGGGACTTATTACATGAGGGGATCATCCACTTACAATTCTATCCTTCAGCAGAACATATTGTATACATATTCACCAAGACCTTCACTAAGTAAAAGTTACATTTTATGTGCAGTCATCTTGGAGTGAAGGAAACAGTTGCCGAACAATTGTCAGTTTGTTTTTGATACATTGTACCTTGAGGGGAGGGGTTTTCCCATGAGTTTTTCCCTCTTTCATCATTTATTTCAATGTGTCTTTTGTTTTTGGGTACATAACATGGCTTCATTGTCAGGACCCATTCTTTTATTTTCACCATAGTGATGTTCATGGTGGGTGTTGAAGGTACTTCACACACACCTAGGATTTTTTTCATAAGATTTTCCCTGTGCTTATTAGTCATTATCTAGTCTTCTACATTTTAGGGAGAATATTCATTCTCCTACATTCTAGGGGAATATTATCTTTAGTTCACAGTTCATTTGGATCAATTGAGTGGAGTCTTGATGCCACATTGGTTCCATCACCATGCATCATTGGGATCATCATTGCTAATGCACAATGTCCTTTGGGATTATCATCAGAGTGGCAGATTGCTAATGCCATCAATCAGTTAACCGAGGAATGAAAGGCTAGTTGACTTAGACTAGGTGGAAGTTAACTCCCGTAACTATCGGTGTGTGTCCAGATCACTCTATGCAACCACTATGGCACATTGGTTTCTCTTCGAGTGTGCATTAGTTGAGTTATAAAAAGTATATCATGTATAAATAATCATTCATTCATTCAGTTAATACAATTCTTGATTCTCTCTCTCTCTCTCGTTTTAGTCTTTTCTCATTTCTTATGCAAATTGTGTATGTCCCTTGCTAGGTAGATCTTGTATGTGGATGTTCATCCACATTTACAGTATGAATATCTAAATATAATAGGATTAAAGTTAATACATAATAATAAAATGGTCAAAGGATTACCTCTTATTGATTGTGTTGATGTAATGGTTTCATTATTGGTAAGAAGCATAGAGACTCATTTCCAACATGAAAATATTGGAGAGAAGAAAACCCATTGGAGATAGTACATGCAGATATATGTTCTCCCGTGCAAACATTTCCACTAAACTAAAAAAAGTATTGTGTTGTTTTGGTGGACGATTTTAGTAGAAGAAGATGGGTGTATTTTATTACATAAAAATATGATGTCTTTGCCCTTTCTCAACAATGTAAAGTTGATTTTGAGAAAAAAGTAGTCGTGTCTTAAATAGTTACGCATAAAAAAGGGGGAAAATTTAATTCTAATGAGTTTAGTGATTATTGAAAACGGAACGAAGTTCATAGGAAATTGAGATTATGTTATAATCCCCAAGATAATGGTGTGGCATAATGTAATAATTAAAAAAATGTTGAGATGGATAGGAGCATGTTGAAAGGTAAAAGTATTACAAATACTTTTACTTGGGATCAAACTTAATATACGACCCTTGTGCCATGGAAAGCCACCACAATTCTAAAAAAGGATCCAGAGTGTTCCAATATCCTATTTATTATTATCATTATGATATATAGCCCTAATAACAACATTTTGATATATATTTATTTCCCATTTACCTTCCTCTACCTTTTGGTCTTCTAGAATGAGGTCTTCATTTATAAATATTATTGACCCTTTTAAGATAGATTTACTAATTATGTCATATTTAATATCATTACAAATTATATTGACACTGATCATTTCCTCATTCATGGGTTTGATATCTAATTTATTTTCCAGACTACTTAGGGCCAACTTGTTAGTTAGTTTTTTTATAGTTATTTAATCATGTCTCTTAGGTTGTGATTTTCTTCAACCTCTCCTTCTTGGATTGATTGTTTATGTTTTTCCATTTCGTGTAATCTAGCCTCCATTTTCTACGGCTAAGTATTGAACCCTAATATTCTATTCTCTATCTTATCTTGTAACAATTTAAATTTTTTATCAAGAGTTAAATCTAACTCTATTTGAAGTTTCACTTCTCTCTCTCCTTTCCTTTTTTCAAAAAATTATATATATTCATAAAGTTTATATAGGGTGACTTTACCAAGCCTCCCATATTATTTGCATGAGACAATAATCACTTTAGAATCAATTCAATCACCATAGAAACAACCCTAGATATTATAACTCTAAAGTTTTCCACAGTGTCCATATTAGTCACTTGCCACAAAGTTCACCATAGTCACCTTATTAGTCACTTGCCATGAAATTTTCCATAAAGACTATAACCCTAAAATTTACCACGCACGTTTCCACGACTATAACCCTAAAATTTACCACGCACGTTTCCACGACTATAACCCTATAATTTGCCATATAATTATCCGTTCTTGGTGAGAATTAAGAAAAAAAAATATTTATATAGAGGGAAGTTGGGGTTTCTTGGTTGTGTGATGTTCCAAGGAGTGAATCCACCCAAGGATCCTTGCAATGAAAGTTATACGTCGGATGGTTTAGCGAGGAGTTAAGGGAGAGAATTCGGAGATCCATCAGAAAAAGGAAAATTGACTAAGGCATGGGGGGATGCACTTAGGAGAGTCAGACCGAATCACCTGAGGGGTTCTCGCACCCAAGACGATGAGTTGGTTAGACAGATGTGGTGCTCCAACATAAGGTGCACCCCAAGGTTGGTTGCACCGATCCCAAGGGGAACAAAGGTTGAGAGTGCATGGGTTCATTAGGCGGTTGGGTCCATGAAGGGGTGTGATGATTCATTGGATATGGATTTGCGAAGGGGAATGAAACCCCAAAAGTACATGATGGTTCCCATGGTGACCTTTTGAGAGCCTACAAGAAATAAAGGGTGAACAAACAAGAATGCAACAAGTTTTGGAAAGACTTGGAGAAAGGAGCTCTATGATTCTATGGAAAATGAAGAGAAGGAGCTCCCTCAAGGAGCCAAGTCACTCCACTCTCAGAGGACTTGTGCTTCCTTGAGGAGGAGGATTCGATGGAAAGAACAAGGAGACACTGTCTTGGGGATATTTTTTATAATTATGGAAAACACGGGCCTATGGAGGCATGTGGGAGACAAAATCGAAATTTGTGACATATGCGGAAGTGGAGAGGTAGAGTCTATGGAAATGAAGAGACAAAAATACTACGGTCAGAGGCACATCTAAGGTGCACCATAGGTTTCATAAATATGGTTTCGATAGAGAGCCGTGTGGTGACAGATCCGTTTATGTTTTACTTGGTTAGATGAGGCGAGTCATTTGACTCTACAACGTTTTAAAACAGTCTGGTAGTGCTCATATTGTAACTATTATTCTATAAAAAAGACTTAGTTGGATGTTAGACACGGTTCATTCCACTCACACTATATCTATGTTTCTCTTGTATGTTTTGTTTGTTTAGTTGATGATCTATTAGATAAATTATTAAATAATACTAAACCTTTAAGCAGTTAACAAATGTCTAAGTAAGCAAGAGTTACACTAGAGTAGGAGTCTGACTCACTAGCAGCCTAGAATAGAGTTTGGGTATGAATTAGGTGAAGAGGCATAATCTGGATAAAGTATTCTTGGTGTTCCAAGTAACCAAGTAATAACCATTGCGGTGCAACACGCTCTCAGTAGACGAACAATCACAAGATTCATTTTGGAGTCTTGTAGGGCCATGATAGATGGTATCAAAGTTGATTCATTGGATATTTCGATAAAGGGGTTGGTGATATATTAACCACTATCTCGATGATAGATGGTATAAAAGATTATGTGTTGCATATTTTGATGAAGGGGTTGGTTATTTACCACTATATCGACGATATATGGTATAAGAGTTGATTCGTTGCATATTTCGATGAAGGAGTTGGTGATATCTTCACCACTATCTTGACGATAGATGGTATTAGAGATTGAAGCACACTCTACTACTGTAATGGTGACAGTGTGGGGGGTGCACTTGTTAAGAAGAAATACTGAGCATGGGATTTGGTGAAGGTTTTATGGACTGACCCATTTGAGAGGAATCTTGAGTGCAGACTGGGTGAACGATTTAGTGTAGTGAATCACATTCTTTGCATTAGAATTATGGCATAGGTTTGGTCGATGGTGCAATGAGAAGGTAGAGCTAGGAGCCCACCTTGTGCAGACTGATATAAGAGATCACAATGAAACAAAGCACTTGGATAGGGGAGGTGATCACATAAATCATCACAGAACTTGTCAAAGGCTTCATTGCATATACATTTTGAATATGGAATCGATTGATCTATGTGACAAAAGTTAGTGCCGAAACTGTTGTGTGCACCTTGAGAGACTAGGTGAAAAATTTGATTGGGTGAATGAGAGAACTTGGTCATGGTAGTTGAACGCAATATTTTTGCATGACTTTTCACAGAGAAAACCACAAAATTTATTGTGAAGGGTATCACTCTAGTTTGTAGAAAGACGAAGCACTTGTGCGTGTTGGATGGCATGGGGATACATAGAGAAACTACACAACAAACAATTTGTCAATTGCATGAGAAGTTTGGGAATTAGACTAATTTTATAAGTGGATGGACTCAACCGTGTATCACAATAGAGAGATGTTGAGGTGAGTTCATGTGGAGAGTCAGTTTCTTGGAGGTCCAAGACAACATGGTTAGAACATGGTTTGCAGTGAACAATGTCATTCAAAAATGTATAGTTGGCTTGAGTTCTTGCATTTTCCAAGTGTTGTAGTGAATTATTTGAAGGGAATATGGATGAATTGGTGGTGCAAGTGCATTCTATTTATGTGGTGAAATCTAACAGTCTTGAGGGTGAATCAAGTGATGAAGATTCAAAGAAGTACTGCAATAGTTTGGAACGCATGTGTTGGCTGAACGTGTAGAAGATATTGGGATGAATTGCTTAGAAAATCCTTGTGTTGGACTTAGGTAGATTTGATGTAACCATGAAGCTGGCTTGGAGATATACTAAACTCTTTGATGAGGTGTGTTGGACTGATCATTATGATGGTAGGCAATGAAGTATGTACTTGCTCAGTTAAGAGCATGGATAAGGTGCCCTAGTGTTTGGTGCCTCAGCAAGATTTCTTGATTCAAGTTATGAATTGATGAGTCATGATCAAAGTGTCAAAATGTGAATTCTTGTGGGGGTGCAAGATATTTTATTTCCAAGATACTAAGGGATTTAGCAAGGTAATTGGCTAAGAATCGTTAACAATCAACCTAAATGGGAAAAACATAGACCACGTGATCTAGTTGGTGTTCACTCGCCTTTGATATGAGACATTGGATGAGGCAGAGAAAACCTTTGTGACTTGCAGATGATTGTGTGATGACCCAGAGATCCAGTGGGGGTCATTGGTTGAGGTTGGAAAGGTATTGGTGTGGACGTGGCTAAGGCACAAAAGTTCTTTGAGATGACCCATTCTACCTAGGGTGATTTGGGTAGTTCATTGGGACATTTTGAGGCCACACTCATCACAAATATTGAGTTTCATTAAGGTGACTTGATGAAAGGAGGGTGAGTTGGGGACTTTCCTTCATTTGGAGGATTGTATGAACATGTAGATTGCAACATGAAGGGTTCACATGGACTTGTTCATTCCTCCTTTCTTTCAGAGACATGGCTTTGGGTGAATCCTAACCATTCAAAGGAATAGAGAGGAAGGCGTAGTAGAATGTCTAGGTGATGAATTGTGAGGAAATGATAGTCTAAACGTGGAGTTGATTGGGAAGATTGGATAACTATGCCAAGAGGTGGAAAATGGAGTCAAGTTGTTGCAAATGACCTTATTTCTAGGTGACTTCATAGTGTAGAAAGGTGAGGGGCAGCCTTTCCTTGGTATGATATCATTGTGAATATGGAATTAATTGTGAAAGGAAGTTTACTATGTATGCACCAGTAGGTTCGAAGTGAAGCACTTAGACATTGTGAAATATATCCTTGACAAATTTCAAACAATGGAAACAATGAGGTAAGGATGGAAACTTTCCTTAGTCTTTGGAGTTGGATGAAGTGACAGAGATGTGATAGAAAATACTAAGTTCAAGCATGGGTAAGTACATTCTCATGGGTTGGGAGCGATAATCGGATTAACTACCCAATCAGTCCAATGCATGGGGGATAGAATTGTGTAGAGACGTGATGGAGTTTGGTTGATGTATGGGAACGGAAACAAGTTCACAAAAGTTCAACACTTAGATGAATTTTGAAGTATGGAAGTAGCATCAAGTTCACAAAAGTTCAACAATTAGGAATTTTTTTTGTTTTTGGTTGTAGTAGTGAAATGGAGAGTGATCGTCGCAACAGGAGAGTGGAAAATTAGACATTGCAAACAGAGTTGGGGGGGGGGGTATTTATTTCCATTGTTACAGATAGTTGGGTTGCACAAAAATTTGGGTACAACAGTGTGGATGTTTTCACAGGTCGTGGATGATTGTTGGGTGAGTTGGAAACTTGGGGATTCTACTTCATTGGGAAACTTGGGGTTTCCACTTTGACATAATATTAGGGTTTCTAGTTGTCACAAAAAATGGGGTTTATAGCAGACTTAGTGGCATTGGAGGCACAAGTTTGAACATAGACTTGGAGATCATGGATTTTGTCGATGATTTTAGGGATGAGAGTGAATTGAGGTGGGGGGAAATTACGGCCTTGGGAGCTTAGCTCTGGTGCACGCACTTCCACCATAGATTGAATTGGGAAGACAATATGATCGGTGAGAATGAAGAAATCAAAGTTTTTATACATAGGGGAGTTGGGGTTCCTTGGGCACGTGATGTGCTAGTGAAAAACTCTACCCAAGATCCTTGCAATGAAATTTAGACAACAAATGGTTTAGTGAGGAGTTGAGGGCGAGACTTGGGTGCTCCATTGACGAATGTGAAATTTACTAAGGCATGGGGGATGCACCTAGGAGATTCAACCTAACTCACTAAGGGGTGTGTGCACCCAAGACGACGATTTGGTTGGATGGATGGGGCACATCGACATAACAGGAGACCCATGGCTGGGTATGTCGGTCCCAAGGGGCATGATGGTTGAGAGCACGTGGTTTCAGTGGGATGCAGGGTCCATGAAGTGGTGTGATGATTTAATGGACATGGGTTTGTGAAGGGGAATGACACCTCAAAAGGATGGAAAAGATCGCATGGTTACTGTTTGATCCAGATTTCAATCCAGGAGCTTGATGGGGCTCATAAAGACCTAAAAAATAAAATTTCTTAGAATGGTTTCAAAATGGACTTGTGTAGAGGTCTCGTCGATAAGAACCCAACACAACTTGAACAAGCTCAAATAGACATCGTATGCTCCATATATAGCGATCTGTTCATTTTTCCAAACAAGAAAAAACAATGATTATTGTACAGTCTGTCCAGTCCGTGCAATGCCACATGGCAGCTGACTATACAGGTCGTACGGTCGTACAACTGACATGGCAGAGGGACATGTGGAAACTAACCATACATGATGTTGATGTGGACATGATAGGTGGACCAATATGGGGGTGACACATGTCACCACTGCAAGGGTGACATGCACACCCGTACATATGACGTGGTAGGTCTAACACGTGGCAAGTGTGCCGACGTGGTTGGTTGTTGAATGGGAAGACTTAATGGAAGAAAAGTTGGCAAATTGTTGATTGACACGTGGCAGATTATGTGGGCAAGTGGTGTGGTGCCACGTGGCCCAGATGTGGGCTACCATGTGGCACCCATTCATTGGTTAAAGGGTTATTGAAAATGTTTTGGAGTTAAGGGGAATATACCTCATGACCTATGGAGTGGGGGGAACGTCTTGGGCGTAGGTCGAGCTACCAACTCACCTACTAGCCCACCTACCGAGTGTTTATTAACCCTTAACGACTTAACTTTTATTTATGTTACAATGAATATAATATCGATGGAGGTTAGGGATGGGGCTAGGCCCCAGCCCTCGGTGGACTCTCCACATGACCCTTACCACTCAACCGTGTATATTTTTTGGTGTAGTGTTTACGTAAACTCTAGCCCTGGTTCCGATGAGACAACATATGACCTGAACTATAACGGTTGAGCGCGGATAGCTCCCAGTTCTTGTGGGATACCATATGACTCTTCGTTGGCACTTGGCACGGGTGTATAGAGGTTATCCTCGGTCGGTCAGGCTAGCCCTCCGACCAGGGGCGTAACCACAGGTGTAATGACAGGGGCTTAAACCACTTTTGTGTATGGAATTTTAGCACATGGAGCAATAAGCCCGAGGCCACAAGGCTCGATGCTCAGGACTAGGAAACCACTTAGCTAGGGGGTACAACTCACAAACCTTTGGCGCCTAGCCACATGGAGGCTCCCATATGACCAAGGGCGCGGAGATAAAGTGGTTTCTCCAAAATATATGCAAAAGTGGGTTTTTTATTTACTTTAATATAATGGTTTTCATTGATTTATTCAATTGTTTTTGGAGATTTTTGGCCCTTTTTGGGGGATATTGGGCCCTTTTTTAGGCCGGATCTTGGGGGGAAGTTGGGAGATGGTTACCAACTTTAGATCTATATAAATTAGGGCTTCTTGGAGCCAAGGAGGATATTCTAGGTAGGTTTATGCTGAATATTTTCCAAGACAAATCCATTTTTATGCGGGTCATTTTTGGGAGTTCTGGTCATTGACTTTGGTGTCGTTTATTTTGTTGGGTTCTAGAGATCTGGTAGAACAAGACCATATCATTTTTGTAACCTTTTGGGACTACTATTGTGTCATTTTAAATCTTTGAATAGAAATAAGAAAACCTCACCCACTGAGACAAAGGCTTGGAGACGTAGGCGAGATTACCGAATTCTGTTATCACTTTGGTGTTCTATGGTTTGTTGTTCTTATTTCTTTATTTCAGATATGTATATGTTTATGTGGTTCTTATATTTCTTCCTCTTTCATCCGTCTTCATAATTAGTTAATTAACACAAGCATAATAACTCAACCATTGTCATTTAAAATATCTTTTCAAATCAAGTGGTATTAGAGCTAGTTGACGTTTGGATTTGAGTTTTGCATGTTAACTAGGGAAAAGCTACATCATGGTGAAGGAGATATTCTTGAAGAGAATCCATTGATTGGATTGAGAAAGAGAACTTGTCAAAGAGAGAAGATGGCTTCGTAAGAGGGACTTTCTTAGGATGAGAAAGAGTTTAGAAAAACTTTCTTCGCCATGTCAGAGATGATGAAGGTTTTGTATGAGGATTACTTGGAACGGAAGCATCTGAATCTCATTGAATATTCAAAAGGAAAAAGTGAATAAGGAGAGGATCCTCCTCAAATTCCTCCTTCAACTCCTTCTTCTCCTTCTTCTTCAAGTTCAAGTTCTAAATCCAATGAAAAGAAACATGTTCATAAAAATAATAATGAAATGCCTTTATTAAAATTTGTTGTTAAATTATAATTACCCATATACGATGGTGAAGTTAATACGGATAAATTTTACAATTGGGTTAGACAGATGGAGGTTTATTGCAATGTGTAACAGATCATGGGTGAGGTCACTCAAATCAAATTGGCATCATTGAGACTTGTAGGCACACCACTCATCTGGTGGTAAAGAAAGTTGCAAAATGGCACGCAACAAGTGGGTAATGTATTTCCATCATGGAAAAGTTTTATTTATGCACTTATAAAGCAATTCTATCCTTTGTGTTATAAATAGAAAACATTAATTGAATGGAAAGCTTTAAAACTAAGAAAAGGACAAACAATGCAAGAATATATCAATGGATTTCGTAAAATAGCATTGATGTTAGATATTCCTTTACATACCCAAGAAACTCTAATGAAGTATATAGGAGGTTTACCTATACATATTTGAAATATTGTATTCATATTTGGACCAACTAATCTTGATTAGGTTTTTGTTCAATCAACATACATTGAAGTAGGGAAAACAGGTGTTGGTGTATTAGGGGAATCATCTTCAAGGAAAGAGGACAAAAGAAAGTGGCATGGCAAGAAGGAAAATGAAGTGACTAGAAAGGACATGAGCCTTCTTGCAAGCATTACAAGAAAGAGGGGCATGATGAGGATCGTTGTTGGCAATTTCATCCCTAGAAGAGATCGAAGTGGTTCAAGGAAAAGAAAGGGAGGAAAACAGTTGCGAAAACAACATGACCCACATACCTGGGATTGAATTCAAATGATGAATCTAAAGTCTCATTGGTTGGTATGACAGGTAAAATTGGTGAAGGAATTGATTGTAGAAGTAACTTGTTTCACATAAGGGTCATCATGAGACACACTAAGGTTGACACATTGATATATAGTGGATCTCAAACTAACTTAATTTCAGAGGAATTGGTTAAGAAATTGGGATTACAAACAAATATGTGTCGTAATCCTTACACACTTAAATGGATAAGCAACAATCGACAATTGCACATAACAAAGTTGTGCACATTAAAATTTCAATTTCATCTAAGTTTGTAGACGAGGTAACATGTGATCTGGTGCCACTAAGTGAATGTGGAGTGGTCTTAGGTAGTCGATCCTTGTATGATCATAAAGAAATCTTCTATAGGCAAAAAAATCAATATCATTTAACCAAAGCAGGTCAAGAATATCTGGCTCATGCTCATCATGTAAAGTCAAATAAAACTCTTCAAAAAATGGAACAATTAGGAAAGGAAACTCAATAAGGAAACACACATATAATTGTTTCAAATCATGTAATCGATCTTAAGCAAGAACATGAGATGATTGTAGAATGGAAAATCAATCACAGTTTGCTTCAAGACAAGCCAATGTCGTGCAAATATTATAAACATATAAGCTCATTTGCAGTCATATTTTTGATGATGTCATTAGTAATGTTGTCTACATGGATGATAGTGGCTTCAATAAGATGTGACAGGGTACAAATGGCTAACAATATGATGTCCGTTGTCATGATTGTGTTACAGTTGATCTTGATGAGACAGGTGCACAGGACAGAGTTCAAAGACAGGGAACAAGTTGGGTGGCCTATCACAAGATTGATGACTAGTAAGTAACCTTTTGTGGAATCAAAAGGTCTTTAGTGTGGAGGTGTGATCCAAATTTGGATCCAATAGCTTGATGGGGCTTAGAAAGGCCTAAAAAATCAAAGTTCTTAGAATGGATTCGAAATGGACGTGTACGTAGGGCTCATTGATACGAAACCAACACAACTTGAAAGGGATAAAATGAACATCGTATGCTCCAGATATGGTGATTTGTTCATTTGGCCAAACAAGCAAAATAATGATGATTGTATAGTCCATACAGTGCCACGTGGCAGATGACTGTACAAGATGTACTGACATACAACTGACGTGGTAGGGGGGAACATGGCAACTGACCGTACATGATGCTGATGTGGATAGGATAGGTGGACCAATCTGGGGGTGACACATGTCACCACCGCAAGGGTGACACATGGCATGCCCATACAGATGACGTGGTAGGTCTGACACATGGTGGGTGTGCTAACATGGTTGGTTGCTGACAGGGAAGAATTACTGGTATACAAGTGGACAAATTTTTAATTGACACGTGGCAGATTATGTGGGTGAGTGGTGTGGTGCCACGTGGCCCAAACGTGGGCTGCCATGTGGCACCCATTCATTGGTTAAAGGGTTATTGCAAAAGTTTTGCAGTCAAGGGAAATTGATCGTGTGACCTTCGGAGTGGGGGGAACATCTTGGGCATAGGCTAGGCTACAAGCCCACCTACCAGGTGTTTCTTAACCCTTAACGACTTAACTTTTATTTATGTTGCAATGAATATAATATCGTCGGAGGTTAGGGCTGTAAATGTGTCGAACCTCCACAAAATAGATCTAGCTAGAAAATACAACACACATTTGCAAGAGAGAAATTAAGAAAGAAGAAGCAAGAAAGAAAGAATGGAAGAATTCGCATTAACCATATTCCACACTCAAAGAGTGAATGATTTACAATATATATAGAATAAATGAGTAACTAATGAGCCATAGTGGTGGTTTAGATTGATCTGGACACACACCAGCACTTACAAGAGTAAACTGCCACCTAGTCTAGTCTCTTAGGCAGTTACAGTAGTGAATTGCCACCTAGCTGAGTTAACTAGTCAACTAGTCTTCAGTTAACTGATTGAACAAAGAGTAGTGAGTTGGTGATGATCCCAATGTTGCATGGTGACAAAACCAATGCAACATCTAAACTCAACTCAACTAGTCAAACTGAAGTGTCAACCAAAACAGAATATTCTCCAGGTGGAATATTCTCCCCTAAAATATAGGAGTCTGGATAATTACTAATTATGAATAATAAACAAGGAATAAGCTTAGAAAAAATAAATCCTAGGTGTGTGTGATGTAACTCCAACACCACCCATGAACATCAGTATGGTGAAAATAAAGAATGGGTCCCGGCTACGAAGCCATGTTAGGTACCCAAATACAAAATATGCACTGAACTAAACAAGGGAAGATGGAAAAACCTCATGGGAAACCCCCCCCCCCTCAAATTACAATGCATAAAATAAAAAATGAGAAGGAACAAAAAAATAGTTGCTAAGCAGCCTTGTCCTTCACTCCAAGAAAACCTCGCAACTGTGCAAGTTTGTGCTCCTTGAAGATTTTGTTGAAGATGTAGATGTTTGCACGGATCTAATGAAGTAGATGAATCATTGCTATTTCCACACATATCCACTTTATATTATTGTAATGAATAATATCCAAATAAATTTTGGATGAAATTTTGAAAACCGTGCGGCCGTTTCCAGAAAAATGCTTAAATTTTGTTGATTTTGAAACGATCATAACTTCACTTTCCAGACTCCGTTTTGGATGATTTATTTTTTGAAATTCGATATTTTCCTGAAAGCAATCCAAATGTCCAATTTTTTTTTTTCTGAAAATGTTTCTCAGAAAATATCATAATGGCGTCTGATGTGCGTGGCTTGCCTTTTGTCTCCTAAGATACATGCATGGTGCATGCAAAAGTGTATGCATGTGACTCCTGAGATGCATGCCATATATCTTCTACATGAAATTCAAAAAATAAATCTGAAATGGTGTAGACATGATCTTCAAATGGAATACAAATTTATGCAAATACTTTTGTAGAAGACTCTTCATAATAAGAGGCTTGATCTTCTGATGGCTTCTCTTCTGGCTCTATCTGTTCGACCTCCTGCATGAAATCTTCACAATATTATTTATTCCCAAATAAAACCTCCAATCTGGTCCATAATACATTTGGATTTGATCCTTGTGATTCTTCATATACTTGATGGAAAAGTTCGGGAGAAATAGACATGTCGATACTTCCTATGGCCATATCTTGTCTATTCATAAAGTCATTTTTCTCATCGAAAATATCAGGCTCTACTTCCATTTCCATGGTTATTTGGTATAAGCCTCTACTTCTTATAAAAAGTAGAATCTTTGGCTTCCATTCCAAATAGTTATGAGGCGTGAGAAGTATTTTCGGTGAATAATCCATGTTTTGTTGTCTTCAATCTTTTAAACCTGCAGAAAAAGATTTGGTGTAGCTTTTTATTAGTAGTCCGTCGGCTCTATGTAAATGTGTTGAACCTGCATATAATAGATCTAGCTAGAAAATACTACACACATTTGCAGACAAAAATTAAGAAAGAAGAAGCAAAATAGAAAGAATGGAAGAATTCTCATTAACCGTATTCCACACTCAAAGAGTGAATAATTTATAATATATATAGAATAAATGAGTAACTAACGAGACATATTGGTGGTCTAGATTAATATGGACACACACCAACAGTTACAAGAGTAAACTTCCACCTAGTATAGTCTCTCAGGCAGTTACGGGAGTGAACTGCCACCTAGCTGAGTTAACTAGTAAACTAGTCTTCGGTTAACTCACTGAACAAAGAGTAGTGAGTTGGTGATGATCCCAATGTTGCATGGTGAAAAAACCAATGCAACATCTAAACTCAACTCAACTAGTCAAATTGAAGTGTCAACTGAAAGAGAATATTCTCCAGGTGGAATATTCTCCCCTAAAATATAGGAGATTGGATAATGACTAATTATGACTAATAAACAAGGAATAAATTTAGGAAAAATAAATCCTAGGTGTGTGTGAAGTAACTCCAACAAGGGCTAGGGCTAGGCCCTAGCCCCCACAGACTCTCCACATGACCCTTACCACTTGATCGTGTATATTTCTTGGCGCGATGGTTACATAAGCTCCAGCCCCGGTTCTGACGAGACAACATACAACTCGAACTATAATGGTTGAGCATGGATGTTGAGCGGATAGCTCCTGGTTCTTGTGGGATACCATCTTACCCTCCATTGGCACTTGGTGCGGGTGTATAGAGGTTAGCCCCGGTTGGTCGAGATAGCCCGATGACCAGGGACATAACCACAAGCCTAATGACAGGGGATTAAACCATTCTTGTGTATGGAAGTTTAGCATGTGGAATGATAAGCCTGAGGCTACATGGCTCATTTCTCAACACTAGGAGCCAAGTTAGCAAGGGTGGCCAATGCATAAACCTTTAGTGCCTAGATACATGGAGGCTCCCATATGACCACGGGCGCAGAGATAGAGGGGATGCATCAAAATATATGCAGAAGTGGGTTTTTTTAACTTTAATATAGTGATTTTCATTTATTTATTCAGTTTTGTTTGGAGATGTTTGGCCTTTTTCAGGGGATATTGGGCCCTTTTTTAGGCTAGATATTGGGGGGAATATGGGATCTGGTTACCAACTTCAGATCTATATAAAATAGAGATTCTTGGAGCCAAGGAGGGGATTCAGAGAAGGTTTATGCTTAATATTTTCCAAGCCAAAGCCATTTTTATGGAGGGAAGCTATTGAGGAGCGCACCTTTGCGGGCCATTTCTAGGAGCTCCAGTCATCCAATTTCAGTGTCGTTTCTTTTGTTGGGTTCTAGAGATCTGGTAGAACAAGAACATATCAGTTTGTTAACCTTTTTTCACTGTTGTGATGCCATTTTAAATCTTTGAATGGAAATAAGAAAGCCTCACCCACTGAGACAAAGGCCTGAAGACGTAGGCAAGATTGTTGAACTTCGTTATCGCTTTGGTGTTCTATGGTTTGTTAATATTCTTGATTTATTTCAGATCTGTATATGTTTATGGGGTTTTCATATTTCTTCCTCTTTCATCCAGCTTCCTAATTAGTTAATTAACACATGCATAATAACTCAACCATTGTCATTTAAAATATCTTTTCCGATCACCATTGGAGAGCCTATAAGAAAACAAGGGCGCAAAACCAAGAAGGAAATAAGTTTTGGAAAGACTTGGAGAAAGAGAACTCTACACTTATGAGGAAAATGAAGAGAAGGAGCTACCTCAAAAATCCAATTCAGTCCACTCTAGGAGGACTTGTTCTTCCTTGAGGAGGAGGGTTCGATTCACATAACAAGGAAATAATATCCTAGGAAGATTTTGGATAAACGCACATTTGTGTAGGCGTGTGGGATACATAACCTAAGGAAACGACGAGTCAATGTCAGTGGAAAAGAAGAGACAAAAAGACTATGATCGAAGGCACGTCTAAGGTGCACCGTAGGTGGCAGTAAAGAAAATTGTGGTAGAGAGACTTGTGGTGATGGATCTATTCATGAGTGTCTTGGTGAGGTAAGGATAATCATTTGATTCTACCTTATTGTAAACTGAGTTGGTAGTGCTCACGTTATAACTGTTCTTCTATAAAAAGACTTAGTTGGGTGTTAATCATGGTTTGTGCCGCCCACACTTTATCTATGTTTCTATTGTCTGTTTTGTTTGTTTTGTTGACGATCTTTTGGATGAATTCAGAAGACTAAGTGTTAAAGAAGTTAAAAAATGTCTATGTAAGAAAGAGTTACCCTAGAGTAGGAATGTGACTCATTGGTATCCTAGAACAGAGTATGGGTATTCTCTATGTGAAGAGGCATAGTTAAGATGAAGCATTCTTGGTGTGCGAAGCAACTAAGTAAGAACTATCATGGTGTTGCGCACTATTAGGAGACAAACGATCGCAAGATTCATTTAGGCATCCTGTAGGGCAATGACAGTTATTGTATTTGGGATAAATCGATCATGTGTATCACCCATTTCCAAATCCTTTCCAAAATCGATGTCAATGGAACTAAATCATGAGGTTGTTGCACATTCTTTTGTAGAATGCACAATGGGCTCAATATTTGGTTCCATTGACATCGATTTTTGATAGGATTTGGAGAAGGGTGATACATTTGATCAATCAATCCCAACTACAACAACGTTGTCTGTCATTTTAGTAACAATCTTTGAAGCTTCATCTCCTTATCACATTTAGTCTCTGTTGCAAGTGATAATTATGTGGGTTATAATGTCTGTAGAAAATCTCACGGTAGGTGACTATTATGGGGATTTCCACAAATTTTAGAGATATAATCTATTGAGGTTATCTCTATGGTGATATAAATGATTTTGAAGTGATTATCATCTCATGAACCATTATGACCACTCGACCACATATTATAAAACCTCAACCTGTAAAGGGGAGGTCTAGAAAAGTCACCCTAGGTAAATTTTATGAATATATAGAGTATTTAAAAAAAGGGGGAGGAGAAAGAAGCAAAACTTCAAACACATTTAGAGTTAATGTTGAATAACAACTTTAGGTCATTAGAATATAAGATAAAAAATAGAATATTAGGTTTGAGACTAAGCTAGGAAAATAAAAACTAGATCAAAAGAAAAGGAAAAACATAAACAATCAAGCCAAAAAAGCAAGGTCTAAGAAAATCTCATCTTGAAAAACATTATTAAAGAGATAAAAGAAAAACTAACAAACAATTTAACCCTAAATAATGTAAAAAATAAATTAAATATCAACCCCTATTCTTTTAATAATCCTTCTTCTTTTCATTCATTTTATGTATCCATATTCTCTACATACACCATTTTAAATAGGCTGATAAAAACATAGTTGAAACCACATTACTATATGAAGATTTTTAAATGTACTATACTAATATCTTTCATTATATATAAGAATTTTTATTTTATTTTTATACAATATCACCCCTTTCATTATATATAAGAAAATATTAAAAAATACAAAAAAATAACGACACGTCTTCACTTATTTATTGAGTTTACACAATTTAGACCATCCCTATAAAGAGGGGTCAACTTTAAATTAATACTCTACAAAAATTAAAAAATTATATATATATATATATATTACAATATAATTATATAAAAACAATTATAATTTAAAAAATATAAATGATTAAAAAATTAAAAATTTATATTAAAATAAATAATATGTATTGTAAAAAGATTAATAAATTTAAATAATTAATTTAAAAAAAAAAAATTGGATAAGCTTTGAGAATTCTTCCCACATATTACATCCACCTATGTTATATGTTCATTTCAAAAATACACTTTGCAAATTCTTTTCACATATTACATCCAACTAATGTGGATGTTATATCTTCATTTTAAAAAAATAAAAAATGTGTATCTTACATTGATACATAGTGGAAAAAAAATAATACAGAAAATAAGCAAATACTATTTATAATAAGGAAAATGAAGCATACAATGAGTCTAGATACATTTTTAAAAAGTATAAAAAAATTTGGGGAAAGGATAACAATACAAAGTAGAAACCATATGTAATTATTAAAAACATATGGTGATTAGATGGAGAGTGCGTTATTAGACATTGTTTTTTTAGTGGGTTACATGTAGAAACCATATGTAATTATTAAAAACATATGGTGATTAGATGGAGAGTGCGTTATTAGACATTGTTTTTTTAGTGGGTTACATCAACATAACATGAGGATAAATTGGGTATGGATGTTTGCTTTGAAGGGAAGTTTGGACTAGAATTTGTGAAGTATATATAGTTTTTTTTTTAATGTTACATAATCACATTATAAAAGTGTCATTGATAAATTTTTATAGGTTGTATTAGTGGTGCTAGTGCTATTAATTTTATTCTTTAAAAATTAATAATTTATGTATATCAAACACTTTTCTAATGTGGTTGTGCTAGTTAATAAGTTGTATTAGTGGTGTTATTAATTATATTCCTTAAAAATTATTAATCTATGTATATTAAACACTTTTATAATGTGATTGTACTCGTTAGTACTTAATACTTGAGGTATTCACTTCACATTATCTAAACATGACTATAAATAAAGAAATTGACATCTTGTTATGATTATTTTATGTTTGCATTATTATCATTTAAACACATATTTTAATAAAAAAAAACACATATTTTAGTAAAAAAATGATAAAAAACAAAACAAAAAAATTAATATTAAATATTTAATTTAATTTCATCCATAACTAAAAAAATATTTATAAATTATTAAATATAAACCTTACACTTAATATTTATAATTAAATCACCAATATTTATATTAAATTACTAATATTAAGAAACCCTATTCCATATAAAGATGACTATAAACTTAAAAAATGATACACAACTTATACGCCACGAATGCATAGCAACTAAAAATGCAGGGAAACTAACAACATCTAAATAAATAAAAAAACTAATTGCAGTAATATTTATAACTTCATAGATATAAATATAATATGAACAACTCATATGACATTAAAACCAAATATTTTTATTTTTCTTTTTGAGGGAGCTTATAACATTTTTTAATAACATCCTGTCTAACAAAATAAAACATTTGCTGGTTTAAAGAATAAGTAAATAAAAAAGAATTAACTGTCGTAGAAAACCAAAGTATAGTAAAAAACATAAATATAGTAAAACAGAGTGAACAATCATTGTTTTGGTAATTATTTTAATTGATTTTTTAATGATGATTTAATATGTTTTTGTGATGTAAAAAAAGTTAATACTTGTAATCATAGTCTTTCATTTATTATGACTATCAAAAATATTCTAAACATATGATCATTAAAAACTCATTTGTAACTAAAAGATTATTATTTCTAATCATTTTTAATAATTAAATCCCTATAAACTTAATTAATGTACTTAATATATATAAATTAAATCACCTATATTCATATTAAATTATCAATATTCAGAAACGTTAATCCATATAAGGATACTTATAAACTTAAAAATGATACACAGCTTATAGTACAGAAATGCAGAGCAAATAAAAATCTGGTAAATATTTATGACTTCATAAATATAAATATAAATTTCATGTCTAGATATGATAAAGGTAAACATTTATACTGTCCTCTGCACGGACGATACAACTGGCCTGCAAAACAGTTCAGTAATCATATGGGAGATGAACGAGCGGACATGATTTTGAGTGAGGCAAAATATTTCATCGTCGTTGGCACAAACGACTTCATTTTCAACTACTACACATTTCCATTTCGTTCTTGTCACTATACTGTTTCACAGTAAACGGATTTTCTATTGCAGACATACGAATCTTACATCAAGGCACGGAAACAATAAGTTTAGATTACATATTTGTTTTGAACCATTTGACAGGAACTATATGGTCTGAATGCACGCAAAATTGGGTTGATTAACGTTCCTCCTTTGGGATCTCTAACTTGGAAATAATGGAGAAAGCACTAGTTGTAAGTGCTAGTAATAAGCACCAGTTGTAAGCACCAGTTAGAAGAGTCAGTTCTTAGTGAGTTGTCTAGTTGTCTTTGGTTTGCATGTAACCGACTTGGGAGAGTCTTTTCCTATATAAAGATGTAATCCGTCTTCATTGAATAATAAGAAGTGAGCGTAGCCTCACCTTGGTGTTTTGCTAGTATATTTTATTTTGGTATCAAAGCCACGGGAGTAAGGTGCAAAAATTGTAGAGATTCGCAGGTCTCTCCTCTGGTAGGGTGCGAACCTATATTACTCGCCCTTAAGGTGCGAACTACCTTCTCTATTTTCGCAACCCAATAACGGGTGAGGTGCGAACTCCCCGCAGCCAAATCCAGAGTGAAGTGCGAGAACTGCGAACTCCCCGCAATCAAGTTTTTGAGTTTTTGAGATCAGTTGCGTGGATTTTTTTTAAGTGAAGCTTTGCATGCGCTGGCAGAAGACTGCTGCGTGAGTGTTTGTGCAAAGCTGCGTAAGAACGGCTGCATGAGTTTACTTGCGTGAGAAAATCCTATTACATGGAAGAGTTTTGAAAAGCGTGGAGTTTGAATGCGTAAGGTTATATGTGCATGCGTGAATTTAATTCTGGTGATTGCGTGGATGCCTGAGTTTTCTTTAAATATATACTAAGTGGATTTGAGTTTTAAGTGGATATTTGTTACATACGAATGGATGCATTTAAACTTTATTCATTTTATTTATTTATTATTAAAAGTGATTGAAATTTATGGATTGAAGTTTATTAAAGTGGATATTTTATTAAGAGAGGTGAAGAGGTTATTACTTTAAAGAGAATTTTTAGTGGATATATTTTATAAAGAGGTGAAGATAGAGTTATAAGTTTTTTTAACAAAGCGGAGATTTTGGATATTAAGGTGGATGCATGCATGATTTAAGTTGACAATAGAAATATAGTTGGATCAGTGAGCGACGGACTGCTCAACACTCGACAAAAAGTTGCATATCCTTGGTGATTTTCTTGCAGAGACTAAATTGCAGCGATGGTGAATCCGCTGGCAGAGACCTACCTCAACGAAGCCAAGAAGTTAGATGGATCGAACTTCATTAACTGGAAATTCAAGATGCAGACGCTCATGGAGAGCTATGGTGTCTGGAACATTGCGAATGGAACCGAACTGAAACCTGTTGCGGCTGCAGGTGCGACAACAGCGGTAGGAGGTGCGATAGCAACACAGATCCAAGACTGGGAGAAGCGCGAAAACAAGGCAAAGGTATTGTTGCACATGTCCGTTAAAGATAGCATAATTCCACATATTAGAGACGCTACAACTTCTGCCGCAACATGGACAACTCTTAAATCATTGTATGAAACTAGCAACACAAATTGCATTTTGTTCCTAAAAACTAAATTGCTAGACATTAAGATGGATGGAAATGAATCTGTTAGTTCATTTTTGGGTCGCATTAAAGAGGTGAAAGACAATTTAGTAAATATAGGGGAAATTGTTTCCAATACTGATCTAGTGACTATTACCTTAAATGGTATGCTAGAAGACTATCACATGTTCATAACAGGTCTTGCAGCAGGGGAGAAACCTCCTACGTTTGAAGAATTGACAGTTATTTTGCTGCAAGAGGAAGAGAGGCGCGGGAATCTGAAGCCTCCAAGTAAAGATTTGGCATTGTGGTCAAATAATAGATCTGCGAGAGGGAGATCAGGAGTAAGAGGCAGAGGAGGAAGTTCATGGCAGAGAGGCGGTTCATGGCAGAGAGGCAGTTCATCGCAGAGAAGACAATCTCCAAATCAAGGTATGCAATCTAATAGGAATGAGTCAAAGACTTGTTTTTACTGTGGTCGACCTGGACATATGGTTAAAGGTTGTCATAAGAAGAAAAGTGATGAGGCTAGGAATAATCCTAGAACACATTCAGGTCATTATGCAGAAAAATCTTCAAATCAAGATCATAGATTATTTATTGCTAGTGATGATATTGATGAACCCCCGAATTTTGACTCACGGGATCTTAGGTTGTTTGTGTCTAACGCTACTTTATCTGCTGAAACGGATGATTCTGATGTCTAGTTTGTGGATTTCGGAGCATCAATACATATGACTTGTAATAAAAATTGGTAAGCTAATTTTAAAGAAACACATAATGGTGCCAGCATATATCTTGGATATAACCGTGCTCATCAGATCAAGGGATATGGAGACATTCCTGTGACATTGCCAAACGATACTGTTCGTCACATTCGCAATGTGGTGTATGTGCCAGGAATAAAGAAAAAATTGATCTCTGTGTCCACCATTACTGACCAGAACTTGAAGGTTGAATTCTTCAAGAATTATTGCATAGTGAAGGATCTGTTGGACCACTTCCGAACTGTTGCAAAGGGTGTCAGAGTAGGAGATATATACAAACTTGATGTTACCAGCAAATCACATCATGCACTGACTTCTGCCACTATGCCAACAGAGATTCTTTGGCATCAAAGGTATGGACACATCAATCATCCTGATTTATTGTTATTACAGAAAAATAATATGGTTGAAGGACTTCCTATGTTAAAGAATGAGAAGGTTGCTTGTGATGGATGTGTATTAGGAAATATGCACAGAGATGAATTCCCCTCTAATCCTGATAAGAAAAAGAGAGATGTGTTAGATCTTGTGCATATTGATGTTTGTGGGCCTATGCAGACTAGGTCTTTAGGAGGTACATTTTACTTTCTATTATTTATTGATGATTGCAGGAGATACACATGGGTTTACTTAGACGAAAAAGTGATGTTTTCGAGTACTTTAAGGAATTTAGAACCATGGGGGAAAGAAGACAAAAAAATCCATCAAAATCCTCCATTCAGATCAAGGGGGAGATTATAAGTTAGGGGACTTCAACAAATATTACAAAAATAATGGAATAGTACAACAGTTTACAGTACCTCACACTCCACAGCAAAATGGAGTTGCTGAAAGGAAAAACAGAACTCTGGTAGAGTGTGCACACAGTATGATGAAAGGTAAGATTATCTCAAATGCATTTTGCGCTGAAGCCATAAATACTGCAGTTTACTTAAAGAATAGAAGTCCAACAAGGTGTCTTGATAGTGTTACTCCTTTTGAAGCCTTGTATGGTTCCAAACCTGCAGTTAATAATTTGAAAGTATTTGGGTGTAAAGCGTTTGCACATATTCCAAAGGAGAATAGGAGGAAATTGGATGTTAAAGCCACTAAATGTATTTTCATTGGGTATTGTTCTGAATTTAAAGTATACAAATTGTTTGATCCTGCTACTCACAAAGTATTTGCAAGTAGAGATGTACTTTTCCATGAGCAGGAAGAAGAAAATCATGACGATAAGAGTCATGAGGAATGGAAAAGACTTCTTGATGAAGGAGTTAAAGAAGAGCAGTAGCAACAACAACAACAACCCACACAACAACAACCATCCCCGCAGCGACAACAACAGCCATCCCCGCAGCGACAACAACAGCAGCAGGAAGAAGGACTCAATGATATGGAAAATTCAAGCAATCACAGTTCACCTAGCAGTGGAGACAAATCTTCACAAAGTGGGGAGGAAGATAATCAGTTGAGAAGATCTTCAAGATAGATTCAACTTCTTGAGAGGTATAAAGACTATGCCCTAATGAGTAGCATTTCAAGTGTTATAGAACCCATGAATTTTGATGAAGCTAATGACCATGATGAATGGAGAAATGCAATGGAGGAAGAATATGAATCTATAATGAAAAACAATACTTGGGAATTGACTGAATTGCCTAAACATAAGAAGCCCACTGGATGCAAATGGATATACAAACCCAAGTTTAAATCAGATGGTAGTATAGATAAGTATAAGGCTAGACTGGTTGAAAAGGGGTATTCACAAACAGAAGGTATTGATTATGCTGAAACATTTGCACCAGTAGCTAAATTGAATACTATCAGAATGTTAATTGTTTTAGCTACAAAGTATCATTGGAAGTTGCATCAGTTAGATGTCAAATCTGAATTTTTGAATGGTGAGTTAAAGGAAGAGGTTTACCTTACTCAACCTGAAGGGTTGTTGAAAAGGGGCAAGAACACTTAGTGTGTAAGTTAAAGAAAGCATTGTATGGATTAAAACAGGCACCTAAGTCAAGGTATGAGAAGATAGACTCTTTCTTTCTTCAACAGGGTTTTATGCGGAGGAAAAGTGATCCAAATCTGTATACCAAATTTGATGAACATGGTTATATAGTATTGATTTCATTATATGTTGATGATTTAATAATTATAGGAAATGCAGAGAAGTTAATTGATGAAATCAAGGAGCAGCTATCAAAGGTATTTGAAATGAAATATCTTGGTGAGTTACATTACTGCCTAGGTCTTGAAGTTTGGAGAAATGCAGGCCAAACTTTTGTTTGTCACAGTAAGTATATCAGAGAAATGCTTAAGAGATTTAAGATGGATTAGTGTAAGTCTTCTACTATTCTCATGCAACAGAATGTGAAACTGTCTTGTGATTATGGTTCGAAGGAGGTGAATGGCACTGTGTATAGATAGATGGTGGGTAGTCTGAATTATCTCACGACAACCAGACCTGATATTTCATATTCTGTGAGTGTGTTAAGTCAGTTCATGAAGAAACCTCATGAAATCCATTAGAATGCAGCAAAGGCAGTACTCAGGTATCTAAAAGGTACACTTGATTATGGTATTAAATACACTGATGCATCTGATGTTGAGTTGACAGGTTATTCAGATTCTGATTGGGCTGGCAATATGGATGATCGAAGATCAACCACTGGATATGCGTTCAACATTGGATCCGAGGTTGTTTCATGGAGCAGTAAAAAGTAGCCTACTGTATATTTGTCCTCTATCGAAGCAAAATATAAACCCTTGTGTGCAGCAACCTGTGAAGTTGTTTGGTTAAGAAGACTTCTTCAAGATGTTGGAGAAGAACGAAAGGAACCTACCATGATCAGATGTGACAATCAAAGTTCAATCAATATTGCGAAGAATCCGATTTTTCATGCAAGG
>ML779487.1:825281-838659 GCA_009831015.1 Picea engelmannii | reverse complement strand
TTTTTCATGCAAGGAAAAAGCATGTTAAAGCTCAGTATCATTTTGTTCGAGAAAAGTTGCAGTCAAATCAAATAACTCTTGTGTATTGTAATACTAGTGAAAATGCTACTGATATTTTTACTAAGCCTCTTGGAAATATTAAGTTTGAACTGTTTAGAGAGATGTTAGGTGTAGAATTCAATCCATTCTCCATTAAGGGGGAGACTTGGAAATAATGGAGAAAGCGCTAGTTGTAAGCGCCAGTAATAAGCGCCAGTTGTAAGCGCCAGTTATAAGAGTCAGTTCTTAGTTAGTTGTCTAGTTGTCTTTGGTTTGCATGTAACCGACTCGAGAGAGTCTTTTCCTATATAAATATGTAATCCGTCTTCATTGAATAATAAGAAGTGAGCGTAGCCTCACCGTGGTGTTTTGCTCGTATATTTTATTTGTCTACCTATCGAGATGACATTGCATTTCCTTGAGAGCAAAGGAGAGTGTGTGGAGGAAATCAACCAGGCTGCATCTGGATTCAATGAAGGGCTGAATGCAATGATCGAATAGCTGAAACCTGTACTTCCTAGGTTAAAGATTGTTTCTCTTTATTATTACGCTCTCATTCTAGACTTCATACAAAATCTTAGCAAATCCGGTAAGTCTCCATCCTCAGTAACCTTCAATTAGGGCATCCATATTCATTCCCTTAGGTTTTATGTCTCAATATAATTATAGTCGATATCGATCATGATAATTTTGCGTGCAGGTTTTGAGGTGACTGCTAAGGCTTTTTGCGAGACTCGATATATAGAGACTGGATTCATGTGCAACAAATTTACTCCATTCACATGTGCTGATGCAGATAAATCTCTGTTCTTTGACTCCGTGCATTTATCTCAAAAAGCGTATCAATCCATTGCAAATATATTTTGCGTCGCGAGATTTTACGACTTCTGTAAACCTGGACAACTAAAGTATATGATACTTTTAATCAGTTTATGAAACTTCGTTCATGAGGATTTTAATAAATTTTAATAAATTTTATGACTTTTAGTAAGATTAAAATTTGTTATTATATTTTAAGAAAAGTATGAGATTATTTGGATTTTTTTAAGATGTTATTTTTACAGATGTAAAATATGAGTGTTTTAATATCACTAAAGTTTTGATGACTTAAAACTGTAGAAAGATACATATTATATTTTGAAATTGGGATCTAATATAAGTGTAAGTGTAGCATTGTAAAAGAAAGTGATTTTCATCAACAATCATCCTGTTGTCACAAAGGTGATAGATTCTTTATTGCTTTGGTGTCTTAGGGATTTCCCAATACCTAATTTCATTATATAGGTGGTGAAAGTTAAATTTTATTTTAGTAATATTAATTGTCACTAATCAAATAAAAAAAGAAAATATATAATACTATGAAGTAATTTAATACTAGCAACAACCACTTTATAAAAGTGGTTGATATAAAATTGCTCTATGTATATCAACCACTTTTATAATGCCTCACTAAAAGACAATTAATATATTAATACATTTGCCCGCAGGGGTGTAGATCGATTGGCAAGTGCCGTGTAAATGGAAGGAACTATGTAAAATGAGGTCTCAAGGTCGATTCTCACCCCGATTTACTCGGAGAGCGTGCTTGCGGGCTGTGCGTTTCTCCCTAGGGGTTATAAGGCAGCGGGCAGGATTCGACCCCGTTTCACGCGAGTACGATACTGTCGTTGTTACCGATTCCCCTAGTATAAATATATATATATATATATATATATATATATATATATATATATATATATATATATATATTAATACATTTAATTCGAATAATAATTTAATATATAAATATTAATTTAATATATAATAAAAAATGTATAAATTAAAATATTAATGGATGGATAAATATGTTAAAGTCTTAAATATAAGATATTAATTATTAATATTGATTGATTGATACATTGATATTGTAATGTATTACATTAATATAAATATAATACATTAAAGTATTAATATATAATACATTAATATATTATAAATTAATATTATATATTAATTTATAATAAATTGATGTGTAATATATTAATACATTAAAGTATTTATACATTGATGTGTAATGTAATATTAATATAGTATATAATAAATATTTATAAATTAAAGTATTAATTTACATTAGTGTCTATTGTAACATATTAAATGATTGATAGATTGATAATATAAAGTATTAATTAATTAATTAATTAATTAATACATTGATAAGGTAATAGTACATTAATACATTAAATATATCAATAAATACATTAAATGCATTAAATAACATATTATTAAAGTATTAATACATTAGTCAATTATTAATAGAGTAATAAAGTAATGCATTATTACATTAATGCATAATGTAACATGATAAGCTTTTAATATTAACAATATATTATTACATTGTTGTAATATATAAATTAAAGTGATGATGATGATGATGATGATTAACATCCATTAAGACCAAATTGATGTATAGTACCTTAAGAGGGTAAGTGATTACTTGTGATTCTTTAGAAAAAAAATTATGTACTCGAAAAGCATTAAGAGAAGTTTTCCAAGATCACCATACTTTTGTTGAGTTAACAAGTTAGGAAGGTTGGTAGTGTGATAAATTATTTGAAAATGAGATCTAATATGGGTATAGGCTCGACAATCTAAGAGAAACTGCTTTTCATCTTCAACCTTCTTACTATCACAAAGGTGACACACTCTTTCATCACATGGGACACACTCTTTCACTATGGAGCTTGTGAGAATTTGTTCTTATCTTAGCAATACTTATTTTTTTCTTTACACTTGGCAAAACAGATAGATATTTTTTATCTTCTAGATTAGGGTTGATTACATCTTTAGATTAATGTGTTGCATTATACATAATGTAACACATTAAATATTAATACATTAATAATGTAATGTATGAATTAATTAATACATTAATACATTTTTAACTAATACATTGTTAAAGTATTAATACAATAATAAATCAGTATATTAATAATATATCATTAAAGTAATAATACATTAATAAAAATATTATTAAAGTATTAATACATTAATACATGTATTGTAAATGACTGTAGTTGATTATGATGGACCATCATCATGGTTTTTTATGGTCATGATTATGAAAAACATTGATGTATATAGCAATGTACTAATTTAATTAATTAATAAATTAATACATTTTTAATAAATACATGACTAAAGTAGTAACATATTATTATATTAATATAATGTATAAATTAAAGTATTAATTTACGTATTAATTAGTTAATGCATTAATAATATAATGTATTAATTAAGTAATGCATTTATATAATATTAATTACTACATTATTAAAGTAATAATAAAAAAAATATTTTATACCTTTAATACATTAAATGAATTAATAAATACATTAGTAAAATATTAATATATTAATGTATAATGTAACATATTTAGTTATTAATAAATTAACAATGGATTAATAAATACATTCTTAAAGTATTAATGCCTTAATAAATACATTACTAAAGTAGTAATACATTAATAATATATTATTTAAGTATTAATACAATAATATCTTAATTGAAAATGACTATGGTCGATTATGGTTGACCATGACCACGATTTGCTTTGGTAGACCTTGGTTGACATTGGGAAGGAAATGTTGCCTATGGTTGACCATGGTTTTCCTTCATCATGGTTGAGGGAGGTTGACCATGACCATGGTTGACTATGGTTGATGAGAGTTTATTATGGTTGAACATGCCCATGGTTGACCTTCGTTGACCATGTGGATCTCATTATGGTGGGCCATGTTGATTATGTTCACCGTAGTTTAGTATGGCACTAGTGCATTACAATGTTGATCATATTTTGTTCATAAAATTGCAACATGATGGTTTGTTCGTCACATGCCAACATCAATTTTTATTGATCACATTGTGAAATCAACTTTTGTTCATCACATGCCGACATAAGTTTTTTTTCATCACATTGTGACATTAGCTTTTGTTCGTCAGTTGACATTGTAAGGTTATGGTCATCATATTACGAGGAAGGTTGATGTTTCTCATGATATGCCATTGGAATAGGTTTTTCATAGTTCGATAGTGGGTTATGTTCGTCACATTGTGACATCAGAAAATGTTTGTCACATCGGCACATTGGGTTGTGTACATCAAACTACGACAATAGGTTTGTGTTTGTCTCATTGTGGCATTTGGAAATGTCTATCACATTGCATTTCTCTCATTACAATGCCAATTTATCTTCGTCTGATAGTGATGTTCGTAATTGTTCGTCACATTGTGACATGGGTATATGTTCATCAGAAAGTGATGTCTATATATGTTCGTTGCATTGCGGTGTTACTATGTTTGATAGATTTCATTGTTACTATGTTCGACACATTATGATGTTTGGAAATGTTTGTCACATTGGGGTGTCTATATATGTTCATCACATTTTGATGTTACTATGCGTGGTAGATGGAAAAATTACTATGTCCGACACATTACGATGTTTGGAAATGTTTTTCACTTCGCAAAATCCATATATGTTCGTCACATTACGACAATACAATGTTTGGTAGATTGCAATTTTACTATGTTCGATACATTGCGATGTTTCGAAGTGTTTGTCACATTGTGACGTCATGATATGTGCATCACATTGCAACGCGAGGAAATGCTTGTCATATTACGACGACAGGGTGATGTGGGACACATTGCAACATATATTTATGTTTGTCACATTGGGTTGTGTACATCAAACTGCGACAATAGGTTGTGTTTGTCTCATTGTGACGTTTGGAAATGCCTATCACATTGCATTTGTCCCATTACAATGCCAATTTATGTTCATTTGATTGTGATGTTCGCAATTGTCCATCACATTGTGACATGTCTATATGTTCGTCACAATGTGATGTCCATCTATGTTCGTTGAATTGTGGTCTTATTATGTTTGGTAGATTGCATTGTTACTATGTTCGATACATTACGATGTTTGGAAATGTTTGTCACATTGGGGTGTTTGTATATGTTCGTCACATTGTGATGTTACTATGCATGGTAGATGACAACATTACTATGTTAGACACATTACGATGTTTGGAAATGTTTGTCACATTGCAACGCCCATATATGTTCGTCACATTACAAAAATACGATGTTTGGTAGATTGCAATTTTACTAGGTTTGACACATTGTGATGTTTAGAAGTGTTTGTCACATTGCGACGTCACGATATGTGCATTGCATTGCAACATGAGGAAATGTTTGCAACGACAGGGTGATTTTGGACACATTGCAACATCTATTTATGCTCATCATATTGTGACATTTAATTATGTTTGTCACATTGTGATGGGACTATCCACATTGCGACGACATGCCTATTTTCGTCAGATTGCGACGTTACTATGTTTTGTAGAATGCAATGTTACTATGTTCATAACATTGTGACGTTACTCTGCTCGTCATATTGCGACATTTGAAAATTGTTGTCACATTGCGATGTTGGAATAAGTTCATCACAATGCAACATCAAGAAATGTTCATCACATTGTGACGATAAGATGATGCGTGGCACAATGCGACAACATGCCTATCCACATCCATATATGTTCAAAATATTGCGATGTTTGGAAATGTTTGTCTCATTATGATGCCTATATATCTCCGTCACATTGTGACGATTAGAAGTGTTTGTCACGTTGTGACATCAAGATATGTACATCACATTGCAATGTGAGAAAATGTTCATCATATTGCAATGATAGGGTGATGTGGGATACATTGCAACCTTTGTTTATGTTCATTACATTGTGACATTGCTATCCACATTGCAACGACATGCCTATGTTCATCACATTGTGACATTACTATGTTTGGTAGATTGCAATGTTACTATGTTTGTCACATTACGACTTTAATATGTACATCACATTTCAATATTATATGTTCATCACATTCTGACGTTAATATGTTTGGTAGAATGAAACATTAATTTGTTCGACACATTGCGATGTTTGGAATTGTTTGTCACATTGCAACGTTAGAATAAGTGTGCCACATTGCAACATGAGGAAATGTTCATCACATTGCAATGACAGGATGATGTGTCATTGTCGAACACAACGCAACATTATTATGTTCGTAGTGATGTAATGTCTTGTTTTGTTCTCCATATTGCAATGTTGGTGGCATGTTCATTTCATGAAAAGGTTGGTTTGAAAAACATAGGAACCTTGAACTTTAATGAAGAAACGAGTTAAAATCAATTATAATTTATAGTATTAAAATATTTAACTTGAATCATTTTATGAGTAACTCCGATCAATGTCATGGTATTGTTTTTCCATGAACATTCTAGGGGAAAGTGCTTTTCATCTTCAACCATTTTAGTGTCACAAACATGACAAATTATTTCATGTCATGGTGTTTTGTATATATTAATTTATTTTTATATTTTATAAAGAAATAAAATTTTCATGGGAAATAATTTTTTTATAATGAAATCTTTCAAAAATATATTCATATATTTCCATAAATATTAAATATCTTAAATTCAATAAAAATATAAAATATGGTCTTTCTTAATATATTTTTACTAGACATTTGATTTAAAATATAAAATATTGTCTTTCTTGATATAATAAATGTAATCAAATAAATAATATTGATATTGTATTATTCTTAATCAAATCAAATAGATAATATTAATATTATATTTTTCTTAATATAATAAATATATTTCAAGTTATATATATATATATATATATATATATATATATATATATTTATACAACAAATGCAATCAAATAATTATATGATGTGTTTTTCTTATATAATATATCATATTGTCTTCTTTTTTTATGTTATATATTACTCTTTTTTGTTATTAAATAATAAATATAATGTTTTTTTCTTGATATAATAATGTGTTTTTTTATATAATAAATATAATCAAATATTAATTTCTATAATAATCAAATAATAAATATAATGTCTTTTTCTTGATATAATAAAGTGATTTTCTTGATATAATAGTAATCAACTATTAATAATTAATATCGATATTATTTTTTCTATAATATAATATATTAATAATTATAATAGAAGAATAAATATAATGTTTTTTCCTGATTATCATCTATTACTAATTAATATTGATATTATTTTTTTATATAATACAATATATTAATCATTATAATAGAATGTAATGTTTTATATATCAAATAATTATATAAAAAAATGTTTCATATAAATGTTGTCTTTTTTAATATGTTAATATTAACATTTAGTTTAAAATATAAAATAATGTAATCAAATAATTAATATTAATAATGTAATCAAATAATTAATATTAATTTTTATTGTACAATATAATTGTGCTCAAATAATTATATGAAATATTTTCCTTAATATTATGTATTAATCTTTTTTTAATCAAATAATAAATCTAATGTTTTTTCTTTATATTGTATTTTTCTTAATATTATGTATTAATAATTTTTTAATTAAATATTAAATATGGAGTAGATATATTTTCAACTATATAGTTAAACAAATAAAGGGATGGAGGTTTTTGTAATTCACAACAAACATGCCCAAAAATTTTAGAGACAGAGATCTCATTTGTGCAGTACATTTGTGCAGTAGATATATTTTCACCTGTAGTAGATATAATTTAACCTATATAGTTAATAATTAAAGGGATGGAGGTTTTTGTAGTTCACAACAAACATGCTAAAAAACTCACCGTGGTATCTACTGAATGTGGCGCCTACTTACAAGTTACACTTATAATAAGTTAATACTATTTATTTTTTCAACTTCATTGTATAGTTAATGTCCTCAATATGGCCTGTGTAAAATTCAACCGCGGTTTAGCTGGTCAAATAGATTGTTGTTTAGCACTTTGTGGATCTTACCGCTTTTCTTTTGTTAAAATTTGGGCTTATGTTTTAACTTTTAAATTCCTTCATACCATGTTTTAAATTCTTTCGTAACTTGTAAGAAAATCTAGGTTATGGAGGTGGGTGGTCATGCTGCTTGAACTATCTTTGACCAACTCAATGAGATCCTGCGAAGGTATTTGTCAATGAAGTGCCTAGATTAAACCATTTTAAAATTTGTAAACAAATATATGATCGAGATAGCGATTCAAAATTACGTTGAAAATAATTTATACTTTCAGTATTTTTGGATCACGGAGGAAAATGGATTTTCAATCGAATTGTTGCATCAGTTATATGTAACTGTGACTTTGTGAGAAGAGTTCTTCTAATATTCCCTTTTTACCCAATATGTTCTATCATTGCACTGTAAACAAACGAAAGCGAACCAAAAAAATTCAAAAGCAATTCTAACAAACTAACTGAAAAACGAAAAGGAATCCAAACAAATACACCAAGCCCAGCAGACGGAGAACAGTGCAGAAAATACGAAACCAAACCAAACCCAAAAAATTACATACACACAGTTCGAAAGCCAAGAGAATAGATTTCATATTCTAGTGTGTCTGGGTCGGAACCGCAGTGCTGAGAATTAAGTTTTTATAAAATAAAATCATGTCCATACCATACCGAAATATTGGGCAACGCAGTGCGGGCAGTCAAAACTCCAACACAACATCTGCAAATAAATATATGTAACTAGTATGCAGTTATAAGTGAGTACATGATATGCAAAAGCAATGAAAGGGACTTACAGTCAGCGTACGTATTTATCCAGTGCTTATGACCAGTGCACAATCCTGCCGAACAAGAACAAACCAGTTCAGGATCACTGGTTGTGTTAGCTGGAATGATCATGATCATGATTTAATTTTTGTGGGATAATACAACTTCTGATCTTATTAGAGTTTTTTTAAGCATGCAGTCTCGGTAGGTATGCGTACCGTTGGGTTAACTACCATGCGTCCAACTATCACTGCGTTAACTGAAACGCATGCGCGCTTGATATCCCCAAAATGTATATTCATGCGTATATGTAATTATCTGCGTCCAACTTCCACTGCGTTAACTGAAACGCATGCCCATGTAACGCTTGATATCCCCCAAAAAAAACGTGGTCACTGCTAAATAATCCCTGTTAAATAATTGAACGTGGTAATGAGAATTCTATATAGATTGATTAATTTTTAATTACTTAAAAGTGGCAATGAGTAGTTAGGATAGTAATTCCTTAAAATGGCAATGAGTAGTTAGGATAGTAATTCCTTAAAATGTAAGTAAATGTGAAAAAGTAAACACAGAAACGGATGCATTCATAAATAAAAGGAAGTTATTAAGATTAAATATTATTCATTGATTTGAGTGTAAGAAGAAGAATATTCCAGCATCATTAATTATTAGCCATCAAATTGAAATTTGTAATTAAAAGATTGATTAAACGATCAATTCTAATAGGGAGAATCCCGATAATAAGGTAGAATATATAATAGTATTAAATAATTTAATATAATAGATTAAAAATTTAATTGATTTTTTTTATTTAAAATTATTAAACAAAATTTAAATATTTTTTAAATAATAAAGGATTGGATACATTTTCTTCCCTTCATCTTCATTTAAGATAAACCAACATAGATCCATTTAACTAGGGATATATCATGTACTCAGAGGGATCAAATCCCTTTGAGGTGTAAAGCTCTTTTTAGAGTGAAAAAATTGAGGAAAGGTTTGCACCTTCGAGGGATTTGATTCTTCTCTAAGCATCATAGATCAGGAGTTAAAAGGATCTACCTTCCACGGGGCACGAGGGAAAATTTTTAGATGATAATATTTATCTATATTTATATGTTTAAGATGAACTTGATATTTCCAAATTTAAATCATTATCAATCCAAACAATAACAAAGTAAAAATGTTTAATGCTGAAGATGTGGAATAATAACAAAATGGAATTGTTAAAATATTGAATAACATATATACTACATCATAAGATCATATGGAGAAGATAACATATAGACTACATCATAGAATCATATGAGGAAGATATTGCATAACTCATATTTTACATAGTAATTGATCCCAATATATCTTCTTATCGACACACTTTTCCATCTTTTTATATCAATCATATGGAAATGAAGGTTCAAATTGGAGACCATGCAAAGTTTTAATTGGAGATATTGTAAAAGTGAACCAATATAGATCCATCTTAATCCCCTATCTATGAAGGGCTTAGAGAGATCAAATCTCTAGAGGTGCAAACCTTTAACCTTTCCTCAACTTTTACATTGTAAAAAGGGTTCTCACATAGAGAGATTTGATCCATCTCGACACTTATGAATCTATGATGATTTAATACATTAATATTAAAGTATAAAAATATATTAATATATTAAAAAATATTAATATATTTTATGATATATTAGGATATGTAACGATCATATTATTTTAGTAATCTATTAATTTAGTTATATTATTTTTATAATCTATTAATTAAAGATAGGACAAATCTAAACATAACAAATTCAAACCAATATATATTTTGAATAAATTAAAATATTTTATAATATATTTATATATATAATTTTTATTTATTATTATTATTATTATTATTTTTATTTTAATATTTTATTATTATTTTAATGTGTTATGTTATATAAATCTCTTGTACATAACTCATACAGGTATTATAAATCCCATGCATTTAAACAAATAAACACATTCTACACAGAGTATTCATATGAGTTACTGTCATAATTAACAATCAATAGCATTTCCTACTAATTCATATACATAACGGAAATCATGATATCATAAGCAGCAGAGTCATGCAAAACATGATTAAAACATAATCAGATACTTATCTTTTTAATAGTGGTAAAATCCATCAACCAAGTGCAGGCCTTCCACAAACCTCCCATCCTTAGACCACACTGCTCATCAACTCAGCAGTGGGTCACCCCTAAGCTGGGACTAAGCTCCACCCCAAGGAAAGGAATCTAGGATCAGGTTGAGGTTACAGGGAAAACAGTCACACAACCACAAGGGATTCTCTCCAAGGAACCTCCCACGCTCACTGCCCACAGACCCTCATTCCCCACATGCCTATTCCACCCTAGGAGTATACACCTTCTCTGTCACCTGGACAGTCCTTCGGCTGCTAATCTCCCTTGCCTTCGGTTACAGGAACAGGCCGGACCGGAAGTCTTTGGGCTCTATGGCAGCTACAAGGTTCCTTCCAGGAGTTCTCTCCTTCCTCTGTGCACTCTCTCACCTCGAGGGAGTCGCTCACAGGCCCAATAACCTGTTCTTCCAATTTCAACCACCTCTCTCACCTGGAGAGAGTGTTGTACATACTGTCCAACAAGCCACACAGGAACAAACAATACATGTCCACCACAATCCACGGGAATCCATACACGAACACCCCAGGGCATCTCTAGACAGGTGCAACAGTATAACCAGGCTCAACAGGGATGAGACACTTCTGTTTTCCTCAATTTGGCAACACGGGATAGACTCACACTTTGGATTCTCAGGGATGCGTGACGATTAGTCCACGCAGGGGTCGATTCAGACTCCTGGGTTTAGAACAGAGAAGGGGTGTACCAACTTTCCAGAACAAACACAGATTCTTTCCCAAAATCAACACAGGCTTCTCATTCAGGGACACACCTAGGTTCTCTACAGGAGTCAGGTTGGTAGTACTATCCCCGCACTTCGTACGCGGTCAGACGATCAGGTAGAATGGGAATGGAACCTTCTCACGGCTCACCCTGACCGTTTTATTTGCATGCACTAGGGTTTACACTTGTCACCCATGGAACTGCATGCGTTCCACCAACACGCGTTCCTCCCACCACTCGAGAAATCACGTGTCCTTCAAAAAGGACTTAGGATAAAAACATATGATGCACATATCTTTTGGAATAGTATTAAAATAATATTCTCAGGATTAAGCCCCCCTAAGCTTAGCCCCTAAGCTCAACACTTAGCCCCTTTCCCACCTTCCATCCCCTAATGCCTTGCTCACTCTGTGGATGCTCAGTCCCCCTTCACTCATTCATCGTGGTCGGTCTGCACCTGGTGGTGTTTATATTTTATTAAGTGTTCTGCATGATTACATATACAACAGCAGGCTCCTGGCCTTCAACACTCAGGCTCCCTGGCCTAACAACACATAAGCCTCTAGCTTATAAAAACTTGGCTCACTAGCCTATAAAACATAATTACAATTCCTTTCAGAACATGGTTTACAACGGGGCTCGGCCTTGGGGACACTACAATCCCTCTCCCCTTATTTCTGCATTGTCCTTAGTGCAACTCACACTATCTCTGCAAGTCTTTCAAAATTTTCAAAAAGATGCGGGTACTCTGTCTGCATAACCTCTTCATGCTCCTATGTCGTGTCCTCAGGATCGTACCAGGTCCATTGGACCTTTACAAGCTCTATAGCTCGATTCCGGAGTTGTTTGCTTTTCCTGTCCAATATGCGCACAGGATGCACTTGTAGGATAACTTCTGGTTCCACTTGAATCACATTCCAATCGATAACATGATTAGCATCAGGTACATATTTCTTAAGCAGTGAAACATGAAACACATTATGTATAGTCATAGATGCAGGTAATGCAAGCATGTATGCAACCGGCCCAATCCTTTCCAGGATCTCAAATGGCCCACAAAATCTTGCTGCCAACTTGGCGCAACTTCCCAGCCTCAAGGAACTCCTGTTAGTTTTCACTTTCAGGAAAACATGGTCACCCACTTTGAACTCTCTGTGGGTTCTGTTACTATCAACGTAATTTTTCTGCCTGTCCTGGGCAGCTTTTAGATTCTATTTAATTTTTATCATTTGATCTTCCATCTCTTTGAGTAGCTCAGGCCCAACTACTGCTCTGTCAGCTAGATTATCCCAGCTCACTGGAGTGTTGCACGTTCTTCCATAAAGTGCTTCGAATGGGCTCATCTTCAATGGTGTATGATACCCATTATTGTAGGCGAATTCTACCAAATGCAGGTAGTCTTCCCACCTTGATGGTTTATCCATCACATACATTCTCAACATGTCTTCTATTACTCTGTTCACTCTCTCTGTCTGTCCATCAGACTCGGGATGATATGTTATACTAAAGTTCAGATTCGTTCTGAATCCTTTGAATAGTCCTTTCCAGAAATTCGAAGTGAATTTCGGGTCCCTTTTAGACACAATTGTCTTAGGAATTCCATGCAAGCGTGCAACTTCTTTTAAAAAGATATCAGCAACATCAGCTTCTCTGTGGGTGGTTTTTAGTGGAATAAAATGGGCAGCTTTAGTAAGCTTGTCCACCACCACCATGATTGAATCATGTTGCTTGCTTGTTCTGGGCAATCCTGTGATAAAATCCATTGTTACCACATCCCATTTCCATTCAGGAATA
>ML779487.1:793112-806553 GCA_009831015.1 Picea engelmannii | reverse complement strand
GGATTGGGCCGGTTGCATACATGCTTGCATTACCTGCATATATGACTGTACATAATGTGTTTCATGTTTCACTGCTTAAGAAATATGTACCTGATGCTAATCATGTTATCGATTGGAATGTGATTCAGGTGGAACCAGAAGGTATCCTGCAAGTGCATCCTTTGCGCATATTGGACAGGAAAAGAAAAGAGCTCCGGAATCGAGCTATAGAGCTTGTAAAGGTCCAGTGGACCTGGTACGGTCCTGAGGACGTAACATGGGAGCATGAAGAGGTTATGCGGATAGAGTACCCACATCTTTTTGAAAATTTTGAAAGACTTGCAGAGACAGTGTGAGTTGCACTGAGGACAGTGCAGAAATAACGGGAGGGGGATTGTAGTGTCCCCAAGGTCGAGCCCCATTGTAAACCATTTTCTGAAAGGAATTGTAATTATGTTTTATAGGCTGGTGAGCCAAGTTTTTATAAGCTGGAGGCTTATGCGTTGTTAGGCCAGGGAGCCTAAGTGTTGAAGGCCAGGAGCCTGCTGTTGTATATGTAATCATGGAGAACACTTAATAAAATATAAACACCACCAGGTGTAAACTGACCACAATGAATGAGTGAAGGGGGACTGAGCATCCACATAGTGGACAAGGAATTAAAGGCTGGAAGGTGGGAAAGGGGCTAAGTGTTGACCCTTGGGGCTAAGCCTAGGGGGGCATAAGCCTGGGAATAATATTTTAATATTATTCCAAAAGATATGTGCATCATATGTTTTTATCCTAAGTCCTTTTGGAAGGACACGGGATTTCCCAAGTGGTGGGAGGAACGTGTGCTAGTGGAACGCATGCAGTTCCATGGGTGACAAGTTTCAACCCTAGTGCATGCGAATAAAACGGCTAGGGTGAGCTGTGAGAAGGTTCCATTTCCATTCCACCGGATTGTTTGAACGCGTACAGAGCTCTGAGCAGTATGACTAACCTGACACCTGTAGAGAACCTTCGTGCAACCCTGTGATTCGAATGTCTGTGTCTGATTCTGAGAAAACCTTTGCATGTAACCCCAGCCTACATGAAGCTTGTGTTGATTTCAGGGAAGAGTCTTTGCTTGTTCAGGAAAGCTGAGCGAGCCTATGCGAGCATTCCCTGTTCCGAAGTTGTGAATGTGAAGCCATCTTGTGATTGTCAAACCGGTTTTTGGAAAGCATGTGTTTGTTTTCCTACGGGATTGTTGAGACTACGCAGTACTGGACTGCATGAGGCTTGTTGGCCTGTGAGCGATTCCCTCCAGGTGAGAGAGTGCGCAGGGAAAGGAGAGAACTCGTGGAAAGAACCCTGTAGCTGCCATAGAGCCCAGAGACTTCCGGTCTGGTCTGTTCCTATAACCCAAGGTAAGGGAGATTGGCAGTCGAAGGACTGTCCAGGTGACAAAGAAGGTGCATTCTCCTGGGGTGGAATAAGCATGTGGGGAATGAGGGTCTGTGGGTGAGCGTGGGAGATTCCTGGAAGAGCATTCTGTCCTTGTGGTTGTGTGTGGTTGTTTTCCCTGTAACCTCAGCCTAAGCCTAGATTCCTTGCCTTGGGGTAGAGCTTATTCCCAGCTCGAGGGTGACCCACTGTTGAGTTGATGAGCAGTGCGGTCTAAGGCTAGGAGGTTCGTGGAAGGCCTGCACTTGGTTGGTGGATTTTAGCACTATTAAAAAGATAAGTATATGTTTATGTTTTAATCATGTTTCTGCATGACTCTATTGCTTATGTTATCATGATTTCCACTGTGTATATGAATTAGTAGGAAATGCTATTGATTGTTAATTATGGCAGTAACTCATATGAATACTCGGTGTAGAATGTGTTTATTTGTTTAAATGCATGGGATTTACAATACCTGTATGAGTTATGTACAAAGTGGTGTTATAGTCTTCTTTTAATAGTGTTTAAACCTTGGTAGGCAGAAAAGGGGCGCCACCATTTTTATTCATCGTGTTCGGTCTGCACCTGGTGGTGTTTATATTTTATTAAGTGTTCTGAATGATTACATATACAACAGCAGGCTCCTGGCCTTCAATACTCAGGCTCCCTAGCCTAACAACGCATAACCCTCCAGCTTATAAAAACTTGGCTCACTAGCCTATAAAACATAATTGCAATTCCTTTCAGAACATGGTTTACAACGGGGCTCGGCCTTGGGGACACTACAATCCCCCTCCCCTTATTTCTGCACTGTCCTCAGTGCAACTCACACTGTCTCTGCAAGTCTTTCAAAATTTTCAAGAAGATTCGGGTACTCTGTCCGCATAACCTCTTCATGCTCCCATGTTGCGTCCTCAGGACCGTACGAGGTCCACTGGACCTTTACAAGCTCTATAGCTCAACTCCGGAGCTGTTTTCTTTTCCTGTCCAATATGCGCACAAGATGCACTTGCAGGATACCTTCTAGTTCCACCTGAATCACATTCCAATCGATAACATGATTAGCATCAGGTACATATTTCTTAAGTAGTGAAACATGAAACACATTATGTACAGTCATAGATGCAGGTAATGCAAGCATGTATGCAACCGGCCCAATCCTTTCCAGGATCTCAAATGGCCCACAAAATCTTGCTGCCAACTTGGCGCAACGTCCCAGCCTCAGGGAACTCCTGTTAGTTTTCACTTTCAAGAAAAAATGGTCACCCACTTTGAACTCTCTGTGGGTTCTGTTACTATCAACGTAACTTTTCTGCCCATCCTGGGCAACTTTTAGATTCTGTTTAATTTTTATCATTTGATCTTCCATCTCTTTGAGTAGCTCAGGCCCAACTACTACTCTGTTAGCTGGATTATCCTAGCTCACTGGAGTGTTGCACATTCTTCCATAAATTGCTTCGAATGGGCTCATATTCAATGATGCATGATACCCATTATTGTAGGCGAATTCTACCAAATGCAGGTAGTCTTCCCACCTTGATGGTTTATCCATAACATACGTTCTCAGCGTGTTCTCTATTACTCCGTTCACTCTCTCTGTCTGTCCATCAGACTCAGGATGATATGTTGTACTAAAGTTCAGATTCATTCTGAATCCTTTGAACAGTCCTTTCCAGAAATTCGAAGTGAATTTCGGGTCCCTATCAGACACAATTGTCTTAGGAATTCCATGCAAGCGTGAAACTTCTTTTAAAAAGATATCAACAACATCAGCTGGTCTGTGGGTGGTTTTTAGTGGAATAAAATGGGTAGCTTTAGTAAGCTTGTTCACCACCACCATGATTGAACCATGCTGCTTGCATGTTTTGGGCAATCCTGTGATAAAATCCATTGTTACCACGTCCCATTTCCATTCAGGAATAGGTAAAGGCTGCAGCAACCCTGTTGGGTGCCTATGCTCAGCCTTAACCTTCTGGCACTCCATACATCTGGCGATGTATTCAGCAATTTCTTTCTTTAAACATGGCCAAAAATAATGGCTTTTGACTGCCGCCACAGTCTTCTGATATCCAGGATGTCTAGCATAAGCCACGTTATGCATCTCCTTTAGAATTTCCAGCTTCAATTCTCAGACATTGGGTACATACACTCTGTTTTTATACAGAAGTAAGCCATCAGTTCCCAAGGTGTAACTTTCCTTGGTCTGTGGTCTCTCACGCTGCTGTAGCTTTGATACAAGACTTTTGTACTGCAAATCAATATTTGCAGCTTCCAAAATTATGTCATTCATCTCAGTCCGGTACATGCTAATGGCTGCAGCATGTAATTCCTGCACCTTTCTGCTGAGTGCATTAGCCACCTTATTTTCTTTCCCCTTGATATGCTTGATATCAAAGTCATATTCACACAGAAACTCCAGCCATCTGATTTGCCTAGCATTTAAGTTCGGCTGATCAAATAAATACTTGAGACTGTTATGGTGTATTCTCAACTCGAATCTCTTTCCCATGAGGTAATGTCTCCATTTCCTCAAGGCGTGGACAATTGCTGCTAGCTCTAAATCGTGAGTGGCATAATTCTTCTCATGTTGCGAAGTCCTAGAAATATCAGAGCCAGACAGAGCTCAGAAACTTTGTGAAGTTGAAATGTCTTTCGTTCTCGTTCATATTGGATTATAAATGTTATGGATTGTTCTGAAGGAGTAATGGCCTGACAAACTTTGAATTTAATTGCACAGTGCATGTGCAGAGTTCAACGGAGGTCAGGACTCCAGTTAAGCAATGTCGAGTATGGAGTGGGGAAAGGTGCAGATTACCCCTGAAATAGAAGACGAACAGGAAGGAAAGGATGTTAACCTGGGAATCGAAGGATAGAACTCCAATGGGCATGGAAAAGAGAAGAATAAGTAAGGACACATAATGAAAATCATTGAAGGATTGCAACAAGAGGCCCAGGCTTGCCGAGCTGATAGCCGAAAGCTCGTGAAAGTCAGGGATCGACAAGCTGCATTAAACTTAAAATTTTTGAAGAGCATGGAAAGAATAGAGAAGAAACTCGAGAAGGGAAGACACTCAAGTACGGTGGAGAGTCGCAAAATCCATGAAAGAAGAAGAAGGTCGAGGAGCGGTAGCCGACATCTTAGTCGCTCCCAAAGACATTCTGACAGGAAGACACACGATAGTTCAAGCCCGTCTCCTACCAGAAAACAACAAAAATCTAGAAACGAGGAATTGAAAGGAGAGATGAACAAGATTAAGCCTCCAACATTCGATGGAGAACATAAGAAGGAGGAAGATGCCGAGACCTAGTTTCTTGGCATGAAGAAATACTTCCAACTGCAAGATTATTCTGCCCGTGCAGAAGGAAGAATTGCAATGTACCAACTGAAAGGAAAAGCATCCATGTGGTAGGATCAGTTTGTACAGGTGCAACACATCAGAGAGAAAGAGGTCACATGGAAGCAGTTTAAGAGGTATTTCGAGAAGAAATACCTGACTAAAAGATACTATGATAGAAGGATGAAGGAGTTCTTCGAACTCAAGTTTCGTAGTATGACCATTGATGAGTATGAATGAAATTTTATGGAGCTACTGAAGTATGCTCCATTCATCAAAGACGAAGCTCGTAAAATTCAAAGGTATCTAAGTCGATTGCCACCTTCCATAAGTGACAAGATTCAATATGACGATCCTAAGACCATGGAAGAGACCATCATAAAAGCGAAATGCTTGTATGAGCAACAAGGAGAAAGGCCTATCCTTCGGAAGGTCTGGGATGATCGGAGGAAATTTAAGAAGGAACAGAGGTAGAAGGGAAGCAAGCCTTCCTTTTTTAGAAATAGTCCTTGGGGACAGTCATCTTTTAAAGAGCCTAGAAAGGTTGAAGGGAGTGAGCAAATTCCAAGGCCTCCACCTATAGAGTGTTGGAGCTGTAAAGGAAATCATAGGTACAGAGACTGTCCCCACAGAAAAGACAAAGCAAGAACTGTCCATACAGTTCAGCAAGCTAGAACAGTGGAGGATATGGGCAGAAAAATGTTGAGGATCTACACAGCCCTGTACAATAAGCAAAAATAATTTCAATCACACATGATTGAAGTGGAAGGTACGATCAACAACCGACCACTTGTTATTTTAATTGATTCAGGGGCTAGCCATAGTTATGTAGATACTAGAGTGGTGGAAAGTTTGCATCTAACGAGAAGCAAACATGAGAATTCTTGGTTAGTGCAGTTAGCCACAGGGACCAAGAGGAAGGTCACTGAATTGGTTAAGTCATGTTCAGTGGACATGAAAGGAATGAGCACTAAGGCTGAATTGAACATTTTTCCTTTAGACTCATATGATTGATGAATTGGGATGGACTGGTTGGACCAGCACCATGCTCTTCTGGATTGTTGTAACAATAGGTTCACATGTCTGGACGAAGAGGGAAATCAGGTAACATTCCAAGGAATTCCCAAAGCAGTGGCTGTGAGGGAAATCTCAGCCATGCAGCTGAAGAAATGTTATCGGAAAGGCTGCCAATTATATGCATCTCGAGTGGAAGAAGCATCCTGAGATGAAGTCTCGAATCTGGAAGACCACAAAGTACTCAAAGAATTCAAGGACATATTTCAGGAGGTACCTGGACTACCTCCGAAGAGGGACATCGATTTTTCTATAAATTTGATGCCTGGAGCAGCTCCAGTTTCAAAGACTCCTTATAGAATGAGTACACCAGAGCTGAAAGAGTTGCAATTGCAGCTCGAAGAGATACTAAATAAAGGTTACATTTGCCCCAGTGTGTCACCGTGGGGAGCCCCGGTCCTATTCGTGAAGAAGAAATATGGGACGTTGAGGTTGTGCATTGATTTTCGGCAGTTGAATAAGGTCATTGTCAAGAACAAATATCCTCTGCTAAAGATTGATGATCTTTTTTATCAGTTGAAGGATGTGAAAATATTTTTGAAAATAGACCTCCGATTAGGATATCACCAAGTGAGAATAAAGGATCAGTACATTAGCAAGACCACCTTTAGAACAAGGTATGGTCATTACAAGTTCACGGTGGTGCCGTTTGGACTGTCCAACACACCTGTTGTTTTCATGTGCTTAATGAATGGAGTGTTCCGAGATTATTTGGACAATTTTGTCATAGTCTTCCTGGACGACATCTTGGTGTATTCCAAGACAGAGTAAGAACATGAGAAACACCTGAGAATCATGCTACAGGTGTTGAGAGAACACCAGTTGTACGCAAAACTGAGCAAGTGCTCATTTTATCAAAGGAAGATTCATTACTTGGGACACATTATATCTGAAGAAGGGATCGTTGTGGATCCTAAAAAGTTAGAGGCCATTCGAGAATGGCCAGTGCTAAGGAATGTGGCAGAAGTTAGATCTTTTATGGGTCTCGCACGCTACTATAGGAGGTTTATAACTGCATTCTCAAAGATAGCTCATTCTATCACTTCCCTGCAAAGGAAGGAGAAGAAGTTCCAGTGGACTGAAGAGTGTGAGAACAGCTTCCAACGATTGAAATAGCTGCTAACTAGTGCTCCAATCCTAAAGATTGCAGATCCAAACAAGGATTACGTAGTGTGCATAGATTCATGTAAGGAGGGGCTGGGAGGAGTTCTCAGCCAAAAGGAATTTGTAGTTTATTATGAATCCCGAAAGTTGAAGGAACATGAGAAGAATTATGCCACTCACGATTTAGAGCTGGCAGCAATCGTCCATGCCTTGAGGAAATGGAGACATTACCTCATGGGCAAGAGATTCGAGTTGAGAACAGACCATAACGGTCTGAAGTATTTATTTGATCAGCCGACCTTAAATGCCAGGGAAATCAGATGGCTGGAGTTTATGTGCGAATATGACTTTGATATCAAGCATATCAATGGGAAAGAAAATAAGGTGGTTGATGCACTCAACAGAAAGGTGCATGAATTACATGCTGCATCCATTAGCATGTACTAGACTGAGATGAATGACAGAATTTTGGAAGCTACAAATACTGATTTGTAGTACAAAAGTTTTGTAGCAAAGATACAGCGGCGTGAGAGACCACAAGCCAAGGAAAGTTACACCTTGGGAATTGATGGCTTACTTCTGTATAAAAATAGAGTGTATGTTCCCAATGTCCGAGAATTGAAGCTAGAAATTCTAAAGGAGATGCATAACATGGCTTATGCTGGACATCCTAGATATCAGAAGACTGTGGCGACAGTCAAAAGCCATTATTTTTGGCTGGGTTTAAAGAAAGAAATTGTTGAATACATCGCCAGATGTATGGAGTGATAGAAGGTTAAGGCTGAGCATAGGCACCCAGCAAGGTTGTTGCAGCCTTTACCTATTCTTGAATGGAAATGGGACGTCGTAACAATGGATTTTATCACAGGATTGCCCAGAACAAGCAAGCAGCATGATTCAATCATGGTGGTGGTGGACAAGCTTACTAAAGCTCCCCATTTTATTCCACTAAAAACCACCCACAAAGCAGCTGATGTTGCTAATATATTTTTAAAAGAAGTTGCACGCTTGCATGGAATTCCTAAGACAATTGTGTCTGATAGGGACCCGAAATTCACTTCGAATTTCTGGAAATGATTGTTCAAAGGATTCGGAACAAATCTGAACTTTAGTACAGCATATCATCCCAAGTCTAATGGACATACAGAGAGAGTGAACAGAGTAATAGAAGACATGCTGAGAATGTATGTGATGGATAAACCATCAAGGTGGGAAGACTACCTGCATTTGGTAGAATTCGCCTACAATAATGGGTATTGTGCATCATTGAAGATGAGCCCATTCGAAGCACTTTATGGAAGAATGTGCAACACTGCAGTGAGCTGGGATAATCCAGATGACAGAGCAGTAGTTGGGCCTAAGCTACTCAAAGAGATGGAAGATCAAATGATAAAAATTAAACAGAATCTAAAAGTTGCCCAGGACATGCAGAAAAGTTATGCTGATGGTAACAGAACCCACAGAGAGTTCAAAGTGGGCGACCATGTTTTCCTAAAAGTGAAAACTAACAGGAGTTCCCTGAGGGTGGGAAGTTGTGCCAAGTTGGCAGCAAGATTTTGTGGGCCATTTGAGATCCTGGAAAGGATTGGGCCAGTTGCATACATGCTTTCATTACCTGCATCTATGACTGTACATAATGTGTTTCATGTTTCACTGCTTAAGAAATATGTACCTGATGCTAATCATGTTATCGATTGGAATGTGATTTAGGTGGAACCAGAAGGTATCCTGCAAGTGCATCATGTGCGCATATTGGACAGGAAAAGAAAACATCTCCGGAATTGAGCTATAGAGCTTGTAAAGGTCCAGTGGACCTGGTACGGTCCTGAGGTTGCGACATGGGAGCATGAAGAGGTTATGCGGGTAGAGTACCCGCATCTTTTTGAAAATTTTGAAAGACTTGCAGAGACAGTGTGAGTTGCACTGAGGACAGTGCACAAATAAGGGGAGGGGGATTGTAGTGTCCCCAAGGCTGAGCCCCATTGTAAACCATGTTCTGAAAGGAATTGTAATTATGTTTTATCGGCTGGTGAGCCAAGTTTTTATAAGCTGGAGGCTTATGCACTGTTAGGCCAAGGAGCCTGAGTGTTGAAGGCTAGTAGCCTGCTGTTGTCTATGTAATCATGCAGAACACTTAATAAAACATAAACACCACCAGTTGCAGACCGACCACAATGAATGAGTGAAGGCGGACTGAGCATCTACAGAGTAGGCAAGGAATTAGGGGCTGGAAGGTGGGAAAGGGGCTAAGTGTTGAGCCTAGTGGCTAAGCCTAGGGGGGCTTTATCCTGGGAATCATATTTTAATATTATTCCAAAAGATATCTCCATCATATGCTTTTATCCTAAGTCCTTTTGGAAGGACACGTGATTTCCCAAGTGGTGGGAGGAACGCATGCTGGTGGAACGCACGCAGTTCCATGGGTGACAAGTGTCAACCCTAGTGCATGCGAATAAAATGGCCAGGGTGAGTTGTGAGAAGGTTCCATTCCCATTCCACCGGATTGTCTGAACGCGTACGGAGCTCCGAGCAGTATGACTAACCCGACTCTTGTAGAGAACCTTCGTGCAACCCTGTGACTCTAATGTCTGTGTCTGATTCTGAGAAAACCTGTGCGTGTAACCCCAGCCTATGAGGAGCCTGTGTTGATTTCGGGGAAGAGTCTTTGCTTGTTCGGGAAATATGAGTGAGCCTATGCAAGCATTCCCTATTCTAAAGCCATGACTGTGAAGCCATCATGTTATTGCCGAACCAGTTTTTGGAAATCATGTGTCTGTTTTCCCATGGGATTGTTGAGACTACGCAGTACTAGACTGCGTGAGGCTTGTTGGCCTGTGAGCGACTCCCTCCAGGTGAGAGAGTGCGCAGGGGAAGGAGAGAACTCCTGGAAGGAACCCTGTTGCTGCCATAGAGCCCAGAGACTTCTGGTCCAGTCTATTCCTGTAACCCAAGGTAAGGGGGATTGGTAGCCGAAGGACTGTCTAGGTGACAGAGAAGGTGCATTTTCCTGGGGTGGAATAGGCATGTGGGGAATGAGGGTCTGTGGGTAGTGAGCATGGGAGATTCGTGGGAGAGAATTATGTCCTTGTGGTTGTGTGTGACTGTTTTCCCTGTAACCTCAGCTTGAGCCTAGATTCCTTTTCTTGGGGTGGAGCTTAGTCCCAGCTCGGGGGTGACCCACTGCTAAGTTGATGAGCAGTGCGGTCTAAGGCTGGGAGGTTTGTGGAAGGCCTGCACATGGTTGGTGGATTTTACCACTATTAAAAAGATATGTATCTGTTTATGTTTTAATCATGTTTTTGCATGACTCTACTACTTATTTTATCATGATTTCCGCTATGTATATGAATTAGTAGGAAATGTTATTGATTGTTAATTATGGAAGTAACTCATATGAATACTCTGTGTAGAATGTGTTTATTTGTTTAAATGCATGGGATTTATAATACCTGTATGAGTTATGTACAAAGTGGTGTTATAGTCTTCTTTTAATAGCGTTTAAACCTTGGTAGCCAGAAAAGGGGCGCTACAAATTGAAAACCCGTGCGTGTAACCCCAGCCTATGAGAAGCCTATGTTGCTTTTGGGGAAGAGTCTTTTCTTGTTCGAGAAAGCTGAGCGAGCCTATGCGAGCATTCCCTGTTCCAAAGCCGTGACTGTGAAGCCATCTTGTGATTGTCGAACCAGTTTTTTATGACTATAGAGTGTCTTTAAAAGCATTGAATTAAATAATTCATATATTTTTTATAATTAATAAGAACACGACTATATAGTGTCTTTAAAAGCATTGAAGTAAATAATTCATTTATTTTTTATAATTAATGAGAACACAACTGTGGAACTTATATTGTTTCCAGGATGAAGAATGACGACAAGATGAGAGACTCTTTGATTGCACTAGCTCAAATTGTGGCAACAAAGAACTTGAAAGAATTAAAATAAGCCCAAATTGTGAAGTTAAGAAATCCATTCAAGAATTAAAATTTCATTTCACCAACATATTGGTTTGGTTCGTTTCTTCCTATGTATTTATGACCTCCACGAATTTGAGGTTCCTCTTGCATTTGTCCTTTTCCCGTTTGGGTTCTGTTATATGTATTTATCTCCTCCCCGTTTGGGTTCTGTTATATGTATTTATCACCTCCTTATTGGTTTTGTCGGTGACAATCAGACCTACCCGGGATAATATAAGGAAAGTTTCATGTAAAAACAAATTTAAGTTTTGTTGCTTTTCTTTTGGATTTTAATTATATGATTTTTTTTTCAAAATATTTCAAATGTATTTATTATATATGTTGATGTTGTTGGTGGTATCTCGATTTTAAAGCAATAAGATATGGTATTGACACTAAGACTAATCAAACAATAAGATAAGATATGATATGGTTTGATACCAAGAATAATCAAGAAGATATGATATTGACATTAAGACTAATGAGTGATAACATCAACTTGGAAACTTGCATCCCAAAATAACTTTTAAATTAGGTGATAAGAAGATGGTACTTGAGCCTTTGGGGTCAGTGACAAGGGTTTTTCCTTCCATCTACCCACCACATTGAATGGCCTACTTGGCATTAGTATTAATGGCCTTTATGTTTCTTGCATCTGCCCACCACATTTAATGGACTACTTGGCCTTGGTATAAATGAAATTTCCTCGATTGTCCTTGAAGCTCATCTCCTCGAATAGTTTGGCTCCTTCTCCCTTCTAAATAATTTCCTCATTAATTTTTAGTGACAACTCCCTTTTTTAAAAAGGTTTTTACAAATTTCATCTCACTCAAAGGTGTTTTCTTCTTAACTAACATAGGCCCATCAAAAGGTTCTTACAACATTCGTCTCACTCAAAGGTGCTTTCCTCTCAACCAACACAGGCCCATCAAAAGGTTCTTTCAACTTTCATCTCACCCAAAGGTGCTTTCCTCAGCTAACACATGCCCATAAAGCATAAACTATTTCTTTCATGATAACTAAGCATCCATTTAAAAAATGTGTATTCTATAACAACTTGTTGATCTATAAATTCAATAGTGTTATGCTCGAGTTTCTAAATTTCAGCCTTAATGTAAAAAATATATTAAAAATCTTATATCTCTCCTTGTGTTAATGACTTACTCATAATTAAGTTTATATGAATACTAGTCACATGGACGATGAGTCTCAAATGTCCACATCGACTTAGAGATTGTTGTCGTCTTTATTATTTCCCCAAATTAATAGTTAGGTATGTTTATTATGTGTGAAATCATTTAAGTGCAAGAAGTAGCCCTCAAGTTGCATGGAGGTAGTATTTTCATATTTTTTATGGATGTAGGTGGTGTTTTAGTATTTTCGGCTTTTGAGCGAACCCATTGATATTATTTAAAGGACAAATCCATCTCATATTAATTAAGACACTTTAGTTTTGAAACATTATTCTTCTTTTGAACTTCTGAGTTATGTCTATTTTGAAGGAATAAGGGTTTTCTAGATAATAGTTGAAAATAATAATAATAATAATCTTTTAAGGTTAGGCCTAAGTCAGACACCAAACTGGTATATGTAAGATCCTCTTCCGAGTTGTTGATGAGTTTTTGTGTTTGCTAAAATTTTAGATCTTCTTTTTGAGACAATTTTATAATAGATCCATAATAGTCTGGGCACACAAGTGGGTTTTATTGTACTCAACATAAAAAGAAAAAAAAACTATTTCATTTAATGCAAGTGATATGAATCTCAAAAAATCTTTCATAACAAGAATGAAATGTAACAAATAAATTTTTGATTCATATATTATTGCTAACATGTAAATGGCCACACCGGAGAAGCATTTAATATACATGATCGACCTCTTTTATACACCAATATAAAACAATGATTGACATGGTTTAATGAAGATACTAGAGAAGAATATTGGCAGCTCGGTCTACATGAAACATACCTCTTTCGAGGCCCCCAAAACTATAAACAATGCTACGTCCCCTTCAAGATCCACCCAATCAACATTAAATGGCATGACCCCTCTTTTTGAATCCCTTGATCTGTGGTAAATGGTACAACTCACTCTTAAAAATCCCCACGACCTACAACAATGACACAAATCCCTAGGAGAATATGAATGTGATCTGTCAATAGTGGTATGGCCTCCCACAAAACACATATAGACTGTTGAAAATTCCCATGACATTGAAAAATTGATGTGCCCTCTGTTGAGTCCATTTTTGTGCTTTCACAAACCATACTTTTTGCCTCTTTATTTGCCATTTTCCTTCATTTTACTCCACATTTCTCATAAAATAGCCTATCCAAGGTAAATTTGTCATCCTCTAACTTCAGAATTGAATTTTCTAAATTATTGCATTAAAATTGGAAATTTAGCAGAAATTACAGGCTTTCACCAAATCCCATAATAGCTTCGTCGTTTGTATACTTGCAGGACACCTGGGCGAAATCCGACACTTGGGTTGCGTTCCTAGATGTACAAGGATGGTGAATAAGCTATCAGATTCGAAATCTGAGACTGCTAGATGCTCGGTCAACGCCGGTCAAAGGGGGCCAG
>ML779487.1:726849-785332 GCA_009831015.1 Picea engelmannii | reverse complement strand
AGTCTTTGGGTTATCTCCATAAAAGATAAAAACTATCTCTAAAATCCATATACTTTGGACATGCCTCTAAGTCTTACAAACACCGGATTGATAATAAATGCACTCTGATTTACTTAGGTAGATCTTGAGCTCAACACCCTCCTTCTTCTGCAATAACTCCGGTTAAATACATGTGCAATATATCCAATTGATTGGCTTGGGTGGATTAGTTTCACCATCGAATCTAATCACTCAAGTGTTTTTAGTCCCATAGCAAAAAAAGATTCAAGATCTCTCCAAATTGATTTTGATAAAAAATGATCATGAATAATGAGAATGAGATCCAACATCACTTTATATACTCTCTTGCATTTTCCTCCCAATTAAATGATATAAATGAATTTAATATTTCTCCCAAAGTCACCTTTCTCATCTTTTAATTTAATTAGTCAATGTCACGATTATGTTTTTCACCCAAATGACATTAAATAATCAAATTAATTAATTCCATTAAACTCACTATAACTATAGGAATTAAATAGGATATTAAGTACTCCTCGAGTGATCAATGGGAAAGAGACATTACAATCCTCCCTTCCCAAGATTGCTTGTCCTCAAGAAACTGCAATTTAGGTTGCTGCAAAATCTAATCTCCTTCCAACATAGCATATTCCACTGGTAAGTTTGTCCACCTAATAAGATACTCTTTGATCACTCTAGTCCTCAATATATTATCCCTGACATCCAAAATTTCCTTGAGAATCAATACCAACTATCTATCCTCATCTAGTGGGGATAACTTTGTTGAAGTATTGAACTATAGTCACAATGCCTTCTTGAGATGTGACACATGAAAAACATTATGAATATGACTCCCCTTTCACAGCTGAAGCTCATAAGATACCTCAAAAACTTTCCTAATTACATTGTAGGGACCATAAAATCATGGTTCCAACTTTTTTGCACCACTTTTATTCAGGGAATATTATCTGTATGAATCTAACCTCAAGAAAACCCTATCTACTACCTCAAAACCACGCTCCATCCTATGTTTGTCTCCATAAATGTTTTGTTGGTTCTAGGAAAGATACAAGTTATACTTGAAAGTATTAAGGATATCTTGACTCTCCTGTATCCAATCCTTGACTTTGGGATCCATGTTGTCCCAAAACACCAAATCCATAAATGAAGGAGTATCGTAGCCATGTAATGCAGTTTGGAACTGGGTCATACCAATGGACATATGGTAAGTGGTGTTGTAGCAATTCTTTCCTAGATGAAACCACTTAATACATGCCTTGTTTTTTCCTAACACGTAGTTATGTAGATACCCATCAACCCATTTGTTCATAATATCTGTCTGACCATCCGTTGGAGGGTGGTAACTAGTACTAGGAGTCAACTTTGTGATAGCGGATATAAACAACTCCTACCAAAATGCATTGAGGAACATGTTGTCCCAATATATTATAATGAACTTAGGAAACCCATGGAATATAAACACCTTCCTAAAAAGTAACTCTTCCATCTGCGATGCCTTTTACTCCAATGAGATTGCAAAGAAGTGCACAAACTTAGTCAACCAATCAACAACTACATAAATGCAATCCATACCATGCACCTTTGGTAGAAATATGATGAAATTCATTGAGATATTGTTAGGATATGACCCTAACCCCTCTTAGTTGTTCATTATTTATCATGATATATTTTCCATGTAATAAAGGATGGCATTAGTTAATCAGTCCTATTAAATAAATGAGAGCAACTTGATGTAAGAAGATATAATATAATCTTCCGCTTCTAGAAATATCATCCTCTAGAATGTTCTTTAGAAAATAGAATTAGTAAAAATAAGAGTAGGATGTATGAGAAATATTGTCTTGAGAAATTATTTTAATAAAGATTTACTTTGTTGGAGGTTTCCCCCTCGAAGAGGCAAGTGAACATTTCTTTCTTGGAATATAGATATTATATTTGGTATTATTTTTTATATTTCTCTCTCAATATTTTGTTCTTCCCTTGGTATTTGCTAAATATTCTTGTATCTACATAATATATTACATCTGGTACCTTACAAGTGGTATCCGAGATCTTTCCTGGGTAGGAATTGTGAGTTAAATTTTTTCATGGTAGAGACGTATTTCGACATCTTTAAGCTACAATGATATATCATTCAGTGCATAAATCCTTTGTCAGGGAAGCATACATGCAAGGAATACAAGAGGTTTTTAATATCACATTGTTGGAAACCATTGTAACAAGTGTTGGTACCCCTTCAAGTGGTAGCGCATCAGACAAAACCTCTATACAGACTTACCTAGGTCTCCTAAAACCCTCATGTTGGCACAGGGGCAGACCCAAGGTTCAACGCTTCAACAACACACCAACAAAACCCTAACTATCGGCCCTTTCAGCAACACCTGCAAAGCATATGAGGTATCACCCGAGGTAGAGGCAGGGGGGGTTGTAGGACTCAAGTGTCTACAACCTATATGGGACACAGATATGTGATCACAATACTTAACAGAGCACTTAACAATTAACATTAATTAGTCTTTGACCCTTATTCACATCGCAGGAAAAAACCCTAATTACCGAACAACGCAATATTCATCCAGATCCAAATATATCTAATCATTCATCACATAGCATCAAAGTAGATCTAATATTCATTTACATAAAAGGCACTAAGCTACTACATCAGATGCGTCTAACATACATAAAGATTACAACACTAAACATAGATCACATCAATAACATATCAACCACATCGCACAAAGAAATCACAACACAGGATATACCTGGTTCACCCCAGTGTGGGGCTACGTCCACCAACTCTTCTTCTTCTTCTTTATTAGCTTCTTCCAATCTTCTTACATGCACAAAGCCACAAATCCAACTCCGCATAGGATAGGAGATCTGCGTGCACCTCGCAACATCCTCCTTCCTCGAGTTAGTTCCAACAACAGAGCCTCTACACAATCTGTGCCCAAAGCACTTACAAAACACTTGCACTTAGCTCTGCAAGCCATAACATGTCCATGCACAAAGCCAACTAGCCATGCACTAAGTCGATCAATGACTAGTAACTACTTCTTACATTGCCTAGATACTTATTTATACATTACAAAAGGGGCCTAAACATGGGTGAGACCCATGGGTCGACATTCCATACCCCTTACATAAACCCTAAACCCAAAAATCTCATAAAATGGGGCGATATCTTGTGATATTTTCTTTGCCTGGGCACTTCATCTTCGACCAGCATGTCGAAGTCTCAAAAGTGGTCAAACACAACCAATGTTCTCCAAAACTTGGTTGAGGGCCAACACGCCCCCAACAGTCACCTATGACTCGTCATGAGTCACTCTGATCTGGGAAATTATTCTTCGAAGGCCTCGAGTTTGGCTCGAGTTTCCTCGACTAGATGCTTCACCAAAGCCTCCTACTCGGTGAAATCCTGAATGACTATCTCAATGACAGGTCCTTCCAAGCGTTGTTCCACTATGGTGACCACTTGTTCCAGCTGTGCACCTTGTCCCTCAATCTCCTCAAAAAGTGTGCAATATTTGTCATGTATGGGTTGGAGTCTCTGGGTCACTTCCATATATCTAATCTGGATGACATGGACATGTTGTTGAACTACACATTATTCCTGTGATATTTTCATCTTCTCAATCACTGAAAGAAGTTTTAGCTGCGCTTGCACTGTCGATGATTGTTTCTTTGCCTCCTGAATTTATGATTCTAATGTTCTTAGTTACGGGTCCTCTGCAAGGTGCTCGTATGTCTCTGCACTTCGGTTAATGAATTTATTTCATTCTAATGCCAATGCCTTGATTCTTTCGACTTTGCTCCGGGAAGTTTACTCCCTCTGATCTCGCACTTCCTGCAGAGTGCTCGACATTGCTTGCAATTCCAGTTCTGCTACTCTTACTTGGAGCTGTTGAATGGCTTCAACGAACTTCCCCACCTGGATATCAACTGCCTGTTCTTCCATTTGTGCCAATCCTAGCATAGAGCAAAGTGCTTGAGTGACTTCTTCTCTGACTCGAATCTGCTCCACGAGCATCTGATCTTTCTCTTTCTGGATATGCTCTCTATCCTCTTCAAACTTCATGCAGATGTCATCTTTCTCTTGATTCACAACCCAAATTTTCTCTAGGTATTCCTCCTTTGCTTGCTTCAAGGCCTCTCTGGCCTATTACTTTTCCTCTTGTACTCGATGAAGGAGAGCCTCTATCGCATCTTCTAATCTGCGTAGTTGGGAAGGCTCATCTCCCAGTGGCACTTCTATACCCCCTAATAACAATGACACAGTAGACACTACGCGGATTGAATAGAGAGCCTGTTGTACCCCTTTGAGCTCTGCCTCGATCCTTTCATACATTGTCTCATGTTTTGCTTCATTTCAGTGAAAAATGTCCTCTGAAGAATCTGATACAGGTGCCAAGATGAGGTCGATATCATCCACCATAATTACAGTCTGTAATTGAGGCTTATTGGCTCATGACGTTTTCCACACTGAGGGTTTATTTGGAAAAACATTTCTTTTCTTTGACGTTGCAACCTCTATAAGGGGATCTTTAGGCGGTGTCACTTTGCCCTATTTCTTCTTGTCTTCTTCCCCTTATTCCTCTTTTTGTTCTACATCGCCATCTCCTCCTCCTCTAGGTGACTCTGACGTAATTTCCTCCAATGCGTTGCTTATTTCCTGCACCTCTTCCTTATTTTTCTTCTTGTTGTTGTTGGGTCCATCAAATTCTTCTCGGGTGACCACATGACTTCCAATGATGTTGGGGTTGGAGATATCCATCTTCTCGACTCATATAAGGAATTCATCTGGCCACTCCTTAGTTATCTCCTCCATGTCTTCAACAGTTAAATTATAGTACGACTGCAACTCCTCCTTGGTTTCATCCCTATGCATAGTGATGTAAATGAAGTTCCTATCTACGTGGAACTTCGCTATTGGCCTAAACCGATGGAGTGTATTCAGAGTCATTCGAGGAAATGATAATGGATCGCGTGAGATGTAGATATTAAGTGTGGAAGGCAACATTCAACTTTCAGTGGTTCGCCATATCGCTCGAGTACCAAAAGGTGGTGAACCTCGCAGCCAATGGTTCAAACGGCTCAACTTCAGGGAAGGTTGCTCCTTTCGGTATCTCCCAAGTGACAAAGGGAACGAGAATCAACAACCAGCTGAAGTCAAACTCGTAGCCCTAGTCTTGCACTTCACAAAAATCTTTCTCCAACTAGTTGATGAGGTAGCTCGCCTAGTTCATTTGCATCCCTTCGATGAACTTTCCTGGGAGGTCAACGACGAACCCCATGACCTATGTTGGTCTATTCTTGCTAACGAGATTTCCTAATATCAACTGACAAGCTAGGTGCACTGCACCATTTTGGATGGAGGCTACCTTGTAGCCCCACTTCCCTTTCTCTACATTTCCACAGGTGTCATTTATTCGCTGTGCCAGGGCGCGATCTTTAGCCTTCCCTGGGTAAAATTCCTGAGGGTCCGATCCTTGCATGCTAAATCCAAGGATCTAGTGGATCAGCGTCGTATCTACAGTGATGCACCTATCCAGCCATAGGTACCCACCATGGAAGCACGACATGAGGATTTTAACGCATTCGTTAACCTCCTGATGTCTATCGAAGTGTGGTATATTTATCACATTAAGGATTGTTGATATAGCAATGTCCATGGTCCATGGCTAGGGTACTATCTCCGAATTTTTCCTCATTGTCTTTGTTAAGTACTTATGCGGTGTGAGCATTCCATAATTCTTACCGTATCCTAAGTTGAAATCACTGATCTTGGGGGTCATAATTTGTCCCAACTGCAGTCCAATTGCACGTATCGACTTCAGGAGGTACGTAGTGATCAGTGTATAGTTGAAATATCTTAGGACATTTTCACAACTAACTGTGCCAGCCACAGGCAATATATAGTCTGACAAGACTAAAAAGATGAGCTTCGCATTTGCCAAGTCATCGTGGTTCTTACTTATTTTCTTTGTCACAGTTTGAGATGGTCCATATCGACATGCAGTCGATGAGGATGCTTGCAATCCTCTCATCGACGAGGCCTCTGCTCCTACAAACATGACCTTCTCAGCCATAAGGTCTATTAGGATCTTCTCGACAGACTTCTCTACTGCACTAAGGTCATCCAACATGCACACTCTAGGTCAGATATCTCGGATAGGTGAATGGACGCTCAAGGTACCCAACGTGGTTGGCGAGGTCTCAAATGCACAATGTGGTAACAATCAGTTCTCTATGGGCTTGAATATCGCAGTTTGAAAAAGTGTCCCCAGTGAGATATGCGACATTATAAATATAAAACATCGTAACGGATTCCTCCAATGGGCAGGAATGCCTTAATCAATATGATTACATCTGTTATGGTGCTGTCCCAATGGTCCAATGGCGATCTTTCCAGCAATAACTGCATTTCTAGCCATTCTGGAGCATCATTCTAATAGTTTGGACGCCTCCAATGGTCATATTGCTTCATCGTGGCAAAGTGTCAGTCTGTGCTATTATGTTATTCCAACAAGGTTCAATTTATGCAAGCCTTCCTTCTGCGAAGTCCTTTGCATAAGTATTGTAATAGATATTTACTCTATTGGAGGTATGAGAAAGTATTGTAATAGATATTTACTCTATTGGAGTTTTCTCCATCGAAGAGGCAAGTGAAAATTTCTTTCTTTGAATAAGGATATTAGTTCTGGTATTACTCTCTCAATATTTTATTGTTCCCTTGATATTTGTTAAATATTCTGGTTTCTACATAATATATTACATATGGTACCTTACAAGTTGTATCAGATCTCTTTCCTAGGAAGAAATTGTGGGTTAAATTTTTTCAAGGTAGAGACATATTCTGACATCTTTAAGCTACAATGATATGTCATTCAGTGCATAAATCTCTGGTCAGGGAAACATACACGTAAGGAATACAATTTTTTTTAATCTCACATTGTTGGAAACCCTTGTAAATCTTGTTGGTACCCCTTTGAGTGGTAGTGCATTAGAAAACACCTCTATATGAACTAGCCTAGGTCTCTTGAAACCCTCCATGAATCAACCAATTGGCCACCTGAATGTTATAGTGCCACCGAGAACAACACTGAAGAAGAGGCTCTCTAGTACTTTGGTAATCAAGTAGTATGGATAAGGGTATGGTCAAGCCACCTTAGTTGGTGCCCTAAGATATTGGGTTGAGTACCATTATTTGACCTGACATGTATATCATAGAGCTATAGAAAAAGGAAAACCTTTGTTTATAGGCACCTTGCAAGCCCTAGCTAGGGGGGAACATACCAAACAAGGTATAAACATGATTTTCTGGTCGCGCAACTTTCCTTTTTCATTTTTCTTGCAAATTGACTACAAAATTTTTACTGCTAAAAATGTGTGCGTTTAGATGCTACAAAGTATTCATCTCAGAGTATAAATCTCCATGAGTATGAAAAAGAACAAAAACAAAACGAGTATAGTGGTCAAATTAGCACCCTTATTTGGGACCTCTACCATTGGATTCCTCTATTTGTCCTGACTGCAGTGGCACCTATCATTTTTAAGCCTATTTTTTCCATGGACCCGACCCCCCTTCTTGAAACCCTCATTTTATGCCTCTCCCATTGGATTCCTCTCTTTTTCATGATTGTAGTGGTACCTGCCATTTTGTAAACCGATTGTTTCTGTGGAACCGACCCCCCTTTCTGAAACCCTTATTTTCCACCTATCACAACATACTCTTTATCTTGTGTTGATCTCTAAGGTATAATTCTCCCAAATCCTCCACAATGGCCCCTACCACTCATGCTGAGAACCTATAATAATTGGATACTAAGGTAACCAACATGTCTGAGAACATGGACTCCATTAACAAGAGCTTGAACACCCTCAACTAGAACATGAACACCCTAACCCAACAAGTCCAAGACCGTGTGCCACACATCAAGGTAAGCACTAGGAGTACCACTATGAGGCTACTCATTCTTTCCATTTTGAGAATAATCATCCTTCCCAATATCCTTGGGGTTCTCCAAATGCTTGGAATAAGGTGCCCAAAGTTGAGGTTCATAAATTTGATGGGTCATACCTAGAGAGGTGGGTATCCCAAATGCAACACTACTTATCCCTCCATGATATTCGAGATGATGAAACCAAAATCCATGTAGGGTTTTTTTACTTGGACCGTGAAAGTTGGAAATGGTGGCAATGGAATAAGAAATTCTATCTAGGAAAACTAAATTGAACCATGTTCACCAAAGATATGTGTGCTTGTTTTGATAGGGAATCTCAATTTTTGGGTAGGCTCACCAAGATAAAATAAATAGATTTAGTAGTAGACTTCATCACCACATTTTAATAGTTGGCTATCAGAACTGAGGGCTTATCTCATGAGTTATATCTTTAATGCTTCCTCAATGGCTTAAAGGACGCCATTCAATATGACGTTTGCATGCAGGTCATCTTGTTACCTGGTTGTAGGTGTGAAATTTAGCATTGGAGGTTGAGATCATTCTTCATTCCCAACCCCTTCCTTCTATATTTCCCAATAGCCCTTGTCGAGGGCATACCCCTACTCTAACCCAAACCTTCAAGGTCCCAAAGGTATTTCCCATAGAAATGGTTGAATGACAGAAGCAAGGACTTTTCTATTGCTATGATAAAAAGTATTCACTTGGACATAAATGTTGTCAAAAAAAATTATTCTAGATTAATAGGTAAGCTTCGACCTCCTTAGAGGAAAACCTATCTGGTGACTCCCTGGACTTAGAGTAAACACAACCAACTTCCCCTATCCCATATCTAGTCACAAATATTGTGGAATATAAGGAACATGTAATATGGCTCCATGGCCTAGTAGGTATTTCTGCTCCACAGACATTAAAAATCAAGGGGTATTTCCCTGCTTGGTTGAAGAAAGGCCCGGCATGTATTCCATCGAGATCGATTCTCATGGCCTATTGGGAGTAGGAAGAGGGGTGTAAAAGCCTTTATTTTTAGTGGATAGTTTGGTAATGGTGCATGCAATGCAAGACCCAATATACTTGCTGACATCCTGACACAATTTCGACCAATAGGAATTCTTCTATAGTACTGCCAAATTCTTAGCCATGCCAAAATTCCCTCCCATCTAACTTTAGTGACCTTCCAAAATTATCTTTTCACACTGGCTTGAAGGAACAAAGAGGTGGCCCAAATGGTATAACAATTCATCCTGAAGATGAAAGTCCATGGAAATCATGCATGTGACCAACATTTGGTAAGTGATATTGAAGTCAGGATCTTTCTTGTAGAGTTGGGACTCCATGGATGCATGAGGCAATTAGCAACATGATTGGTGCTCCATGTATTATATTTGATGTTGATATGGAGCTAATGTAAGTATGTTGACCACTTTTTATGATGGTCATTATGTGATTTTCCATGTGTCTTCATGAACTCCAGATGCTTGTGATTGGTGTGGATGAATGTCTACTTCCCAATAATGTAGTGCTTCCATTGTCAACATGATTGTACAATGGAATACATTTCTTTGTCATAGGTTGGGTAGTTAGGTAATGTATATTATAGTGTCTCACTATATTCCACTAGATGGTTGTGCTGAGTGATAACTATGCCCATGTCATAGTCTAATGCATTGGTCTCAATCTCAAAAGAGGGCAAGGAGACTACTGGAGCCGAGCACAAGTTATTTTTTAGATCATTGAAAAATTGTTGTTGTGACTTCCCCTACATGAAATTTTCATTTCCACCACCCTTGGTCACTTGGATGAGGGCCCATCCAATATGGTAGAATCCCAACATGAAACTAAGATAGAAGTTGGCAAGTCCCAAGAAACCTCAAAGATCGATTAGTGTGGTTGGGGATGGCCAGTCACAAATGACTTGGATCTTGGTTGGATCCACATGTACATCATGCTCATAAATAATGTATCCTAGGTATTAGACCTTGTTCACTCCAAAGGATCATTTTTCCAAGTTAGTATAAATATTGTGTTGCCGCAGAGTCTGAAGAACCTATTGAATATGTTGTAGGTGTTGTACCTAGTTCTGTTTGAATATGAGGATATCATCTAGATATAACAACACAAAAAAATTAGTGAAAGGCCACAATATGTTTTGCATAAATATCATGAAAGTTGTTGGATCATTTTTCAAACCAAAGGGCATGACTAGCCATTCAAAAATACCTTCTTTAGACTTGAAAATAGTCTTCCATACATCAATATGTTGTATTAGGACCTGGTGGTATCCAAACTTCAGGTAAATCTTACTGAAAAAATTGGGTCCCTTGGGATAATCAAGAAGGTCATCAATTGGGGGAATTGGGTATCGGTTCCTAAATGTAATTTATCTTAGGCCCATGTAATCAATGCAGATTCACCAAGTCCCATATTTATTTTGCACGAGTAAAATTGGGCTCAAGGAGGGTGAGGAAATGGATCATATGTTCCCCCTTTTGAAGTATCTCTTGGATATATCGCTTGATTTCCTCATTTTCCATCAGAGAGCGGAAATATATTGTCCCATTGGGTATAGATGCACTAGGGGTTAGATCAATTGAATGATTGACCTGATAGCGCAATGGTACCCTGATGGGTGAGGACAAGATTTCTTTGTATTCTTCCATGATATTTTCCACCTACTTATACTGTGTGGAGAGGCCCTCTGCAGAGGCCATGGATGTGGTTGTGACCTTATGTTCACTTTGAGAATGAATCATGAAGAAGACAAATTTCTCGGTCTCGAAAATTACCTTCCTACATTTCTTAGCACAGATTAAAGAAATGGTGGTAGGCAGAGCTACTTCTGGTGTCCTGTATAATTTTCTAACCAAAGTAATAATAACACTATGAGGTTTAGACTCATATACAACATGTCATTTCCACAAGCATGGTTGAACTAAGAGAACATCACAAACGTCAAGAGGAGAAATATCACACAATACCTCATCTTTGAAGGTCTTCATGTTGTAGGGAAGATGACATTGTTTGTTTACACAAAAATCTCTTCATTGGTGGTGTCACTTGATGGTGTAGGCTTGTGAGTGTGGTTTCATTAGAAGGTTCAACCATTTGATGAACTTTGTTTATATCAGGTTATTTGGACTTCCACTATCGAAAACAAAATGCAACAAAGTTCCCTTCACCCACATTTGCAAGTGAAAAATGTGTTCACCTTCCTCTAAATGTTTTGGTTCACTTGGTTGGACCATGGTGGTAGAGATAGTGGCATTGGGTTATGCATCAATGATATACTTCCCCTTATTTGGATCTTCTTCAAAGTTAGAATCTTCCTCTGAATCCGAGGCTTTCATCTTGGCCACCAATGATTTCTTTGAGAAACAATCATTCGTGTTATTCCAGGGGGATTTATAGAATTCACACCACTTCCCAGTGTCTTTCTTAGTATTGTAATTATCCTTCTTTGTTCGTGGCTTGGAATGGTTTTTCTGAGGGGGTCCATCCTTTCTTTATCCATTTTTTGTGGGTTGGGTTTGCCTTTTCCCTACTTATGGTGTGAGGAATTTTCATATCCAAACTCCCTCTTCTTCTATTTAAATTTATGCTCAATTTTTATAGCATATTGATAAGTCGAATCCAGTGATGAAATGTCCAAAAGTTCAATTTTTGTTTGGATGTATCTATGCACAAAGTCATGTTAATTGAGCACCAAATTTTGTTCATATTATTTTATACCCAACTTGGTGTGCAAGGTATGGAAGATATTTGTGAAATTTGGTATTTTCTGGTCCCTTTCCTGTTGCAGTGTGGTCCATTTCCTATACTGGTCATCGTAGCTTCCAATAGGGTAGTATTATTTTACAATAGCATCTCTAAAAGAATCCCAAGTAGGTGTAACCACAAATATTGCAGATTTCTCAGTGTCCTTTTTCTCACATTAAGTCTCCCACTAATCCTTGACATGTGGGACAACATTAAGGAGTGCAAAGGTAATATTTTCTCTATTGGAAAAATTATGGACCAAAACATACCCTTCTAGCATATTCAACCATTTATCTACATCATTTGCATCTATTTGGCCTTCATGTAATGAGATATCATAATTAAATTCTACCTTGAAGGGGGTGGTGCCTCCAAAGTGGTTTCTTGGTGAATATGCATCTCTCATTGGTAGTCGTCGAAGGATCTATGCAAAATATTCATCATCTTGTTCATTTTTTGCGTGAGGTCTTCGTCGAGAAATAATTTAAAAGGATCTCATTCTCCATCCTCTCTCTTTTATTCTTCCATGGAAGGCCATCGTGATCGATGGGGATGGTATTGCAAGGGATCAATTACTTCGAGTCCCATATCCTTGTACCCTGACCTCATTGGAGATATGCACAAAGAAACAAATAAAGAGAATATCACTCTGATACCACTGATCTATATTTATAAATGGAATGAAATGAGATACATATGTATATAAAAGAAATACTCATAGATACAATAAAACTTGACTTCTATTAATTGTTTTTTTCTTCATATGAGATATGATCGATATATTATTACGATGATGAGTGTTCCATATATAGGGAACATATGGTTACCATCCATGAAAGGATTCATCCATTGGATAATCAATAACTATTTATTATTATCATTTTCTTAATATCTATAGTATTTAATAATCAATAATTATATTATTAATTATTAATCTAAGAGAATTTTTTCCCGATGTTTTCAAAAGATCAAAACTCCCTCTCAATGAGGGAGGCATTCTTCATCATTCTAATCTTGTCTCTAAAGTATACAAACTTCACCCTAGACTCATGACACCTTTCTGCCAGTCTTGGGAGATGTCTCTTTCCCACCTGAACCGAGGAGAAACTCCTTCTACAACTCTCCCTCTGAGTGAATTGACTCTCTCTGAGATCAGACTCACTATGTTTCTACATGTAATAGAATATAGCATCTTGAGTATTTATAATTCCTTTTCAAATCACCATGAATAGGAAAAATACCACACCAGGATATTTCACCACAAGTACACACCTGTGAGTGAATGTCATCCTGATGCTAATTAACATGTGGAAATAACTTCAAGAATCTTGAGTCCATATTATTCCTTGTCATGATCAAGGAAGGACTATGCCTAGGCCCATTTACCAAAAGTGCATCTTTATGATAAATGTATTCTATTTCCCTTGGTATGCAGCGCAATCTAGGATAAGGTTCTCCCAATTGTGAAACATCAACACTCCCCCTTAGCTAGGGAGGTATCTTCCCACAATAGTACACAACTACTATCTAGTGATACACAACCACTGCTAGTAGCAAACAATTACTGTCTAATGACACACAATCACTACCAGTGTTATAGAATGACCGCAATATTACAAAACTATTTTCCAGAGACATATAGTCTCCACCAATGGTACACAACCATTGTAGTAGAAAAAGGTCTGTCACACATGGCACTCCCATGTGGAATTATAGATGCTACTCCCTCTATAAACACTAGGGTCAACTCCCTATAGTTTTTGATGTCAAGGTAAACTCCATTAACATGTCCTCATGTGTTATCCACAAGGTATGTTTCCTCATGTGCTCTCCACAATGATAATTGGGATATTAGATCAAACCCACTTATCACTTCTCAGATAAGTGTCCCACTTATCCCTTCTTGAATAAGTGTCCTCACATATCAAATCAACTCAGTTCATAGAGGAATACGATCTGGAGAATGTCTGTAACACATGGAACTCCCATGTGGAATTATAGAGGCTACTTCCTCTAGAAACATTAAGGTCAACTCCCCATAGTGTGTGACATCAAGGTCAACTTTGTTGATATGTCCTTATGTGCTCTCCACATGGGACGTTTTCTCATATGGTCTCAATAAAGGACGTTGGGATATCCCTTCTAAGATAAGTTTCCCCATAGATCAACACACTTATCCATTATCAAATAAGAACAAACCCACTTATCCCTTCTCGGATAAGTGTCCTCACATATCAACTCAACTCATTCACATAGGAGTACGAGATGGAGAATGTCTAAGGAATATGAAAACATCAACACTCCCTCTCAGTAAGGGAGGCATTCTTTTCCACGCCAAATCTGTCACAAAAGTACTCGAACTTCATCCTGGTTTAGTAAGACCATCAACAACCTGATCGTCTGTAGGACAGTATTGCACTAGTACTTCCTCTGCACCATATCTTGGAATAACGATGGAATCCAACACATGTCCAAATAAATATGCAAGGATCTTGCAAATCCACACTTCTTTGCAGACTTCCATGCTCAATGTAATGTAATTCGCTTCTATAATTCTTAAGTCCACAGAAGTATGTTTCCTTCCACACCAAGAAACAATGGAAGATCCCAAAGTGAAGAAACACCCAGAGGTTTTCTTTCTGTCCATTCTGGTCCCTTCCCAATCATAGTCATTATATCCATACAATATCATGTCAATACTGGAATTATATATCAGACCATGTACAATTGTGCCTCACGGGTATCTCAACACATGCTTCATAGATATCTAGTGTGTATGTCTCTGCTGACTCATAAAATTGCTAAGTGTGATCACTTCATAAAAAATATTTGGTTTGGTGTTAACCAGATATATCAATGATCTAATCAGTTTTATGTACAAATTCATATCAATTTCATCAAAATCGAAAGAAGACACACTTAGTTTCTTCAAATTCATCACCATTGGTGTAGCCACAGTCTTCAAGTTTAGCATCCCAAACTTCTTCAATATATCAACTATGTACTTCCCCCGTCTTAGGAACATATCATCAGTTCTCTGCCACACCCCTAGCCCCAAGAAGTATTGCATCATACAAATATCCTTCATCTCAAAATTAGATGCCAACACACACTTTCATTCAATAATAAGGCTCTCTATACCAGTGATGAATAAACCATCAATGTAGAGGAACAAAATCAGGGACTCGTCATTAATAGTCTTTTAGTATAGGATGGTATCGAAAACACTTTTGTTGAAGTCCAAACTCATCAAGTGTCCATCAATCCCTGCATACCAAGCTCGAGGTACCTTCTTGAGCCCATACATGTCCTTCTTCAACATGCACACATGAGACTCCTTCTCATGTATCATGAAACCATATGGTTGCTCGATGTATACCTCTTCCTCAATCTCTCCATTGAGAAAGGTTGTCTTTACATCCATCTGATTTACTCTCCAACCCATGGATGTTGCAGGGGAAATAATCATGCAAATATAAGTGTATTGAGCAAAAAGAGAAAATGTCTCCTCATAATCTATTCCCTCCACCTGAGAGAATCCTCTAGTAACAAATATCATTTTGTTCCTCTTGATGCTCTCATAAACTATGTTTTTGATCTTATAGATCCATTTGGAAGTCACTACAAACTTCCCCTCATGTATTGGAACAATATCTCACACATTATTCTTCATGATGGATTGATACTCCTCCATCATGACATCTCTCCATAATGGATGACTAGTTGCCTCCTCATAATAGGAAGGCTCCAAATTAATTATGTGGCTCACAACTGCGGCATAGCATGGATATCTTTGAGGTATCTTTCTCACTTGGAAGGTACCACAAGGAGTTGCATTTCCTTCTTCCTCCTACAGATTTTGATGAAGCCCATGCAAGTATCTTCTGACCTATTGCAATATCTATGGGAACATTAAATGGAGCTCCAGTATCAACATGACCAATTTAATCAATAGGTTCAATTGTCTCCCTCTAAAAGGTAATTTTATCTTGGACCATATTTGACATATAGAGGTTTCCTCATGAAATCAATGTCTAAGACATATTGAGGTTCCTTCATGGATCCAATGTCTCACAAGATATATCAAGGTTTTATTGTCAAACTAATGTCTTGGTTCCTCCATCTCACCATCTAAGGCATGTTAGGATGAATTCTACATTCACCCCTACTAGTCCACACAGGGTTGTCTAGGGATAATTTCTCATGATGTTTCCTCAAAAAACAACACCCCCTCTAGATTTGGAGGTGACTCCTCCTCTATCTCTGCTCCCTCTGACACCAAAGTTAGCCCTTCCTCATTCTCTGGTAGTAAATCATTATCTTATCCTTATAGATTTATTATAACCTCCTCTACTTGGATCTATCATTATAGTTGTGCTACAATCGGTCTTGACTATTTGTATCCATCATCACTAGAATTTTCTTTGCTATTTTGCATGGTCCCATCCTGGGAGGTACAATGCTCCTAGAGACTTCCTATCTCTGAGCATCATGTATGGCAATGTCTCTCCTTGATTTCATGTTGGAAGGTTTTTACCTTCATGTCTACCTTTTGCGACCATCATTGTTTCTCCTTCTCGGTGATATTACCTGTGGGCTTCCCGAAATGAGAAAAAAGAATGACGAAAAGCATCTCCTAAAGGAGATCAATTTATCTCATGCACAACTATATACAACGACCCTCCAAATGATATGTCTTATACTATGACCAACACACATCCATCATATACTCATTGTCATACAAATACCAACACGCATCCATCATATAATCGATGTCATATGACTACCAACACACATCCATCATATACTCGATGTCATACGACTAACCATGTTGATTTTCTAGTGTTAAATTAGACAAGAACAATTTTCCACAAGTGGTAATTACTTCCAATGATATACAATATTACTTTAGTAAACACTAGAACATCACTAAGTAACTTGGAAAATTTCAACTTCTTAGTCTCTTCCTTAGATCACTTATCCCATGTGTGTGAGAGAAACAATTTGTGTGTCTATTTTTGTGTCTTTCAAGTGTATTTTAATAGTAATATTAGATTGATCCAAACAGACACGTATCTTTGAAAATTAAATTTAAAATTAAATTAAATTTTCTTTCTTATAAATAGTTGGACAATAACTCTTGTAACTACCAAAGATTAATTTGGTTATAATCCATCCACATAGTATTTGACTTTGTTAAATTGTTCCTCCACAATTCATGTTATTATTTACATAAGTATAGGTAGAAGTAAATATGTAGTATATTCCTCATATTTAGATAATTAGACATTTTTACTAGAAATTACCGCCCACCATAATTTATGGAATTCTTTCTATAATTTAGGTAAGAGTAAAAAGTGAATATGTTGTACATAAATATTGTAACAACCCCATAAATTTAACACTCCCAACATTTTACTCTACTCTCATTTTCTTGGGCCTTCCTTTGAAGGAGTCAAGCCGAGTCCTTGATACCATGTTGTTTTCCTTCATACGAGATATGATCAATATACTAATCAATAATTATTTATTATTTTCATTTACTTATTATCTATAGTATTTAATAATCAATAATTATATTATTAATTATCAATCTAAGATAATGTCATCTCTATGTTTTCCAAACAACAACATTAATAAAGAGAACCTATTGAAATTGTAATAATGCAAACATAAACAAACTTGCTCAAATGGTGGTAGCTTATCTATAAGAAGAGATGTGACTGCTACTCTCATTCGTAAGAATGTGAGTACAATAAGGCTCCAAAGGAATTTTTAACACAAAACATAAATGATAGAACCCTAAACATCCAAAATCCTAACCTCGGGAGATGAAACGCCTAAACTTTTGTGGGCCTCGATGGTGGTAGTTGATGCGTCAACTTCCTGAGGGTGTAAATTTTTCATAGATCTCTTTTTGGGCTGATCGATACATCGTTGGAAAGGTAAAGCTGAGGATTACATATACCATTCGTCCTATAATTTTCCTTCATCTAAAATCTAGGTAAATATGAGCCCAAAAAATTTCATTTAGGGCCTCAAAATAGCCCCAAAACTTTGGGAACCAAAAAACTATAAAACAAATACCAAAATGAAAACATTTCTTTGAACCAATGGAATAGGTGGGTGGCCAATGATATCCACCTAGATCAATAAGTCATCTCTAAGGAATATTATATGAGGACTTATAATGGTTTATAGATATGAATTTCAAACAATGGTTTAAGTATTCAGAGAAATAAAACCACTTTTTCTATCAGACTGTGCAGTGGAAGCATGGTGTAAGGGTAAACTATCCAGTGGTTGAAATAATGAAGGTTTATATTCTTAAAATTCCAATGGAAAAATGTATCATACCATTAGAATCAATTTGGTAATGAAAAGAGAAGTAGGGATTCATAGTGAAATGCCCAATGAAGTGAAGAGAAGTATTCATAATTGAGAAAATCCAAAGATAACAAAGATGTTGAAAAGTATAACATAAATGAAACATTTTAGTATGTTGAAAATTCCAACCAGTGAGGGTGATTTCAAGGGTGGTTAGTTTAAAGTAATGGAGAGTGGTTAAATTAGACTGAAATATTAATATTCAAATGGAATGATGCATTTTTTAGCACTATCAATGTGGAAAGGTTTAGCCTAAAAATTGTTGGGACATGTCTTCCCACATAAATAATGCAACTTCCAAGGAGACATATAAGATGGAAATGCCAAATACCCGAGTTGGACTTGGTTGGAATGTGCTTAGAAAGAAGAAACATGGAACATATGAGTAAAATGAATGAAAAAGGGGAATCCAAGATCTAGAGGAATTCAAGGACAACTATATACAATACAAAAATAAATAAACATGCATTGGAAGGCATATTAGAAATTTTGTAGAATGCATATACACAATATTGAATTCTACACCGACACTAGTTTGTTGTTATATGTGAAATAAGGATTTCATGATAATTGAATAAGACTAATGATGGATTGTGTATCGAGTGAAAATGTTTATAGAATGAATGAAAATGATGTTGATGATTCTATTGTTCTATATTAAATCCATCCATATGAAGAAAAATTAGGATGGTGGGAATGCTAATCAAGAGGTTAGTGAAGGGAGCTTGCAGGATTTTGAAAAAGAAGTATCAAATGATTAGGTAGAATCAAGTAATGTAATAACAAAAATGCATGTATGCATTTGGGTTTATTTTGATGCACGTATAGATGTATTCATTTGGGAATTAAGGTAAGAGTTTATTCCATTAAATTTCAATATTTGAATTGATGTAAAAGTTTCAGGCCTCAAATATACAAATGTTGTTTAATGCCCATTTATAATAAATTTAATTGCATGTCATCTAATGTTGGTTATGAGATCACAACTAGGTCATGTTGGGAGACATATTCCTACTACAAAAATGAATGTGATTAGGGATAGACATGTGTGGTTGGATATGGAAGGGATATTGTGCCATACACGTGCTTAATGGTATTCCCCTGTATAACTGACGTTTGGACAACATTCTCTTTTTCGACACTAAGGATAACTAAAGGATTATATTCCTGGTGTTTTGCATGGGTTGAAGAGGAAGGTATCCAAAATATAGAACAAGTAATTCGGAAGAGTTTGGATGATTTTTTGAGGTGTTTTCTAGACCTTCCAAATCACCATGGTCGAAGACATGATATTTATATGTGTTATTCCAGAGTCAATGCAAGTATGCATTGGATATATGTGGCCATGGGTATTGGCACATTATTATTTTTTTATTGGTAATGTTTGATTTCATTGTGAGAAGCTTGGTTTTCTAGATAATGTATGTGCAAGTAATGATAGTTTCATTCCATTTGATATGAATAAAAATTACAAATGATTGAATTTCTAGAGTAATGTAATTCTAAAATCACTTCATGGGTTGACTTCAAATATTGTAATGAAATTATAATGTGCATGAATATTGACAGTTTGTTTGGATGAATGAAAGTTTATAAAATGGCAGGAAAAATGGTCTTGGATATGTAAATTTTGTAATCCATAAGGAAGATCAATGTTTTCTAATGAAAGAGCCAAACATTTTGAGAAGAAATATCATGCATGGGAAACTTGATTTCTTATATGAAATAGATTTGGAAAATTAATAAGTAAATTTCTATGATGGTATCTCATGATGAATCTATGTCTGTGATAAAGACGAGATGATGTATATTGAATATATACATCTTGGGAAGAAGGATATTGTTAGGACATTGGAACTCTATGTTTTCCATAGGGTGCATATTTCCAAATGATGTGCGGTAATGAGTTCACGCTTTCCTTGCATGTGAAAGCCTTGGTAATATGGATCACACAGGGGAATTTGTAGCAATGAAGGGGGTGCCTAAGTCTAGAGGGTGAAGTATAACAAGGGATACACAACTTAACAATGGATATGGCGTGATGGTTAGAATCATGAGGGTGTGTTGGAAAGGAAAATGTGTTGAATTATTTTCCATGCAAGCTTTGTGAAATAGAGAAATAGCCATACAAACAAGTATTGCTTTACTATTGAAAAAATATTTTGAATACATGATAATATCTTGGAGTTGAAAACTCTCATGATAAGATAATTGTTATAAAATAATGGTTATAACATGTATATTTACTTAATGGATCTTGTAGGAAAAGTCGAAGAATGGAACCATTCATTAAGTAAAAAGAAAAAAGAGAATCAAAAGGAAGTCAAGTTAAATAACAAAGGAATGAAACAAGTAAATTCCATTGGAATTTTTGGAGCTCAAAAGAAGCAAAGTGGAGCTTAAATATGTAATGTGGGAAGCACATTTGAAACTATTTCAAATTTTGGCAATTCCATTATCATAGTTGGAGTTCCTAGCACCACATCTGTAAGACTTCTTGTTCGACCTTGCACTAGAGCCATGAAGGGAAGTGGTACAAATTGAGGGATAATGGTGTAGAGAAGGGGGGACAATTTATTGGATTTTGAAGGTTGAGGGGAATGAGATCCTGTTGGTTGGAATTGTTGTGGGAATTGACAAATTGTGAAATTTGTTGCAACAAGAATTTATGAAGCCACATATCAAATACTTGCTAGATGGTTATGCATTGGATCCTAGAGGGGAGTGTTACATCTCGAGGGAATCTAGAGTAGAGAATGGGGTACACTAACTTGGGTTGAGGATAAAGAGATATTGCAGGTTGGAATTGATACAATAATTATAAAATGTAAAATCATTATGCATGGTTTTGGGCCAAAGTGCCTATGTATACATGTCTCGACCAGGGTTCCTATGTATATCTGTTTGGGATGGAATGCTTATGTGATATTAGGATAAAGAGAATATAATTTTTTATATGTATCTACACATTTATGGTGTTATGCACCGAGGACATTGCAAAAATAATATGGTCTCTTTTCCCAAGAATATCATCTTAACATCCTAAATCACATTGATATGTATCTACACCTTTATGTTTTTGTGCATTGGGCACGATGAAAAAATAAGGGGGAGGGGATGTGTCCCTAGTTTTATTCCCCAAAAATTATAATTTAATATTATAAATGTGATTTAGGATGGTAAGATTATATTCTTGGGCAAAGATACCATATTGAGTAATATGGCTCAAGGTCAAAATATGTAAATGGCACATTGAAATAATTATTAAAATAATAATCATTGGATTTTATACAAGAGGGACTCATCCATGTGGAAATTGGTGGCCACCCACCTATTCCACTAACTCAAAACAGGGGTTTCCACCTTGGCATTTTTCACATCTTTTCGGGTCCTAAACTTCTAGGGCCGTTTTGAGGCCCTAAACAACACTTTTTGGGCTCGCCACAGTCACACTATAGGATTTATCCAAAATGTGATGGAAAAATGTGTATTCTTCGGATAGAACTTTGAAATGAGCTATCATGCACCACAAATGATATCATATGCAAAATTTACACCCTTGGGAAGTTGGCACACCAACTACCCCCATCGGGCCCCACAAACCATTTGGCATTTCATCCTCCAGGATTAGAGTTTTGGATTTCTATTTATGTTAAAAGAGCCTCTAGAGCCTCATTGTAATCATAATCATCTTCTCATGAATGAGTGTAGCCATCACATCGCTTCTCATAGATAATATTCCACCATTCTGGCAAGTCATTCACTTTGTAATTTTACAATTTTTGTATAGTCTCTCATTAATAAAAAAATGTGAATTATTGTATCTATATGTTTATTACAATACCTCTGTATATTTCATTATTAAATATATTCCTTCACTTCATTCTTAAAATAATCTTGATCATTGGTATTAGAGCAGGATACTCTTTGTCGTTTCTTAGTGCATGTCCCATGTTATCGCACAACTTGTGGTTTCCCAGAGCCAAAGGAAAGTGGATACAGAATTGGTGTAACAAGGAGGATAACCTATCACTGTAACCTTAATAGGAAACCTATTTCTATTTAGGAGTATTACCCCAGGGGAGACATCCGCAGTGACCTGGGGTTTTGAGAAGACTAAGCTAAAGGTTATAACGAAGTCCCACCTATCTCACAGGTCATTTTGATCAAAATTTCCACAATTTTATCGAGATGAAGAAAAACATAAATTAAGTGTACTTTCCCAAAACAAGACAACAAGTAGAGAAGAAATGTGATTTGCAAGTACCATATGATGTCAACGCTTCATAAAACCATAAACTTCAGGAAAATAAATAAGCTGATATAAACTGAAGAAATGTGAATATTTATAATAGAAATGAGTGTTTAGCAACATCTACAACAATTATGCCTCAATAATGCTTTAAGAATGACAAGAAATAATGGCCTTAAATTGACAGAATGATAATAGTTTTCAGAAGCATTTATGACAATGTTTGATCAGCTTTTAATCTTGTTTTTAGGATGAATTTTCTACTGTTATAGATGGTTGTAGAAATATTTTGAAACAACAACAAATTAGTTAGTGAGTTAGTATAGTTTAAATTTAGTACTAGTTAGTTAAAGATGGTAAAAGTCTTAGTGAAGATGGTTTAAGTGTTGTTTGGTCAATCAGTCACTTGTAAGGAATGGACTAGTGCCTCTTAAGGTAATGGATTCAACGTTGGCAACAAAAAATATTATAGAAAACAACAATGATAATAGATAATATGAAGGGATGGGTGAGATGATTGAGTTGTTAGTAATATAAGGCCTCAATGTCTAAACCCTAGAATGAAATATTGCTAGAAAGTAAGTAACCTTAGACCCTAGCAATTTCCTTCTTCCTTAGATTTAGTTTGAAATAAAATATATGAAGCTAATGAAGTAATGATACTAGAGTGCTAAAAAGGTAGGGATCTATTGTATTCTTCAAAAGAGATGTCCTCTAGCAATTTCAAGTAGGTGGAAAATTATAAGGAAAAGGATAGTAACATATGATTCTCCCCTAAGGTTTCAAATTAGCAATTTCATAATCTTAGAAATGAACAAGAAAATTTATCATAAGCATTCAAAATAAAATGAAGAATTCCATATTTACTTACTTCATCAAGAATAATCTAGCAAAAAATCCCAGTTGAATACTTGCCACCATAAAAAATGCAAAAATACACCAAGAATAGCCTCTCCAAGGAGTTGCGCACCACTTAATTTCAGCTAAGTACCCTTAAAGAGAGCCAAATTTCAGACCTCACACTTGTGTGAGTGAATGATGATGAAAAATACCAAATAGTTTTCTCTTATTTCTACAGTGATAATGACCTTTAATTACAATTTACATCATAAAATGCTGACATGGCCAAATTACATCAAAAATCCATTTTTTACATAAATTCAAAGATTTAAACCCTAAAATGTGCAATAAAGGTGACATCATTCCCTCCTAGTGTGATGTTGGGCCTCGTAAGTGGGATGTCCTACTCCATGAGAAAAAAATTAGGCCTTCCAAGGCCTCTGGATTTTGCCACACATGCCACCTAGCACACAAATGCCTCCATCATGTCCATATGAGGTTCGGTGACATCTAGGGTCACAAGGGTGTTGTTATGTGCCTCCCAAGGCCAACGTTTAGGGGGAAGAGAAAGATCCCCCTGGGTCTAGGTTTGCCAAAGTGCCTCTGGTGGAACTTCCTTATTTTTATGTGGTGCAAGAATTTGGTGTCGCTCTGCCCCTGGTTGGGGTCACAACATCCATCTAGTGGGATTTTTATCCCCATGGAGGTCGGAACTAATCATATCCCCAGATGCACCTATCAGGGATGATTTTAAGGATGAAAATTTATTTTAAAATGTAGAAATCGTGGCGAATCTTACTAATCCTTCATATGTCAACTACAATGTTTGGAGATATTTTTGTAAAAATATTCAAATTTCTAAGTATTTTATATAGTTTTTATAAATTTTTGGCTATTTTAAAGGTAAAATAATTCTATCCTATAGAATTTGGGCGAATCATTTTTAAAATAGCGAATCTCATTTTTGGAAAAACCATGGAAAATTAGCCCATGAGCGAAATTTAGCCCCTAAAATCATCCTGGTACTACCTATCCATCGAGCATGGTCCTGCAACAACAATAAGTACGCCCTCCATGGGCTCATAAGTCATAGGGATCATAGCAATGTCAATCACCTCTAATAATTAAATTACCCAAACATGTGCATCAAACCCCCCTTTACCCAGACAAATGCTCAAAAATTTTATGCAGTTTAACAAGCCAGGTTTAGAGAGGGTCGCAGGATGTCCTATTAGGATAATTGTCCTCCAGTTTGGGGTGCTTCCCAGGTGAAGATCAATCTAGTTCATGTAGGTGTATGAAATGGTGTAGGGAATGTTTGGGCAAGGGGTGTAGTGATAAAAGGGAAATGTAGGTCTTACCTATGGGTTCCTTTGTAGAGGGCGAGTTTCACCTTGTCATGGATGACATTGTATCCTATCCAATTCAATGCCTGTAATATACCTTAATTTTGACATAAAAAAAAAATTCTTCTCCGGAACATTAATCCTAATTAACTTAATATATTCATCCTTAGGATAAAATGACCATTTTCTCTATTATTAAACTTTGATAAGTTTCTTATATTATGTTTACCCATGTTGACATATTAATCAGCCAACGTATAGGTGTCCAACTCATGCTAAGATAATCGTCCATTACTCTAACAATTATGTAAGTCCTAAAGCTTCCAAACATTTATATGTGTCATACTACACAGAACTTGGACTATGGAGGACTTAGGATTCATGACCCCAAAATTCTTTCCTACGGAAAATAATTCTTAAACTTATGCACACGGGGGTCTCAATAGTATTTAATAGGGCAAGGTTCATATGATCCACCAAAAATGTATATCGAGATACATACCCTAACACCTAGGCTATAGGCTTATCCTAAGTGTTAGCATTATTCTTTTAAATTCCATACATCAGAATTAAGCCCCAGGTTGGTTAATGATCTATGGGTCACTATTAAAAGGAAAAGGTTAAAATGGTGAGATACTAACCGAACCCATTAGATTAACCGAATTAACTGCACGATGGTTCTATTTGGAAAAGATGCTAACAAGTCTCATCGTAGATGTAGTTCACCTTTCTAGTTGGTTAAGTCGGGAGGAGACCCTCCTTAGTTTCGTGCACCTTTAATGTGAGGTCAAAGTCTCGACAGGCGGGAGTTAAAGCTCTAGTCAGGCCTTTAATGAATTCTGGAGTGAATGCGAAAATCGATGGTTTCACTTGACCCCTTGGCTGATAGGCATATGCCATCTAATCCTCTTCACATGGGCAGAACCCTCCATCATACTAGCCTCCTTTACTCTGTGCATTAAGGGAACCTAGGTTTATGAGTTATCCCATCGACATTCCGATAGTCTTTTCGTTTTCCTGATCCTAAAGACCCTCTGTATTTTCTTTGCGATTGAAGCTTCAAACGTGCAGAGGTACCCACCAGGTGGAAACCAGGCGTCCCTACCCATTCACTTTGGTAAGATCACAACCCTCTATAACCTTAATGTTTTTTTTAGAAGAACTCAACTATACTTGAGGTGGAAGAGTTCCTTTCTTCTTTTGACAGTGGCTTTGGTTATTATTCTCTCGTGTCAGTTTACTCCTGTGACTTTGTTAGTTGTCTCACAACCCCATAAACTTCCCTTCAGTAGCGAAAGACTCCAAACCCTTTAAGGACCTCTTCGTTGTCCTTCATTCTGGCATAATCTATTTGGCAGGTTATGGGGTTATGCTTCGTTGAAGGTTTCGTCGTATCCTTATTTTGTCTTTCGATTCAACCCTTTCTAAACTGTTGTTATCTAAGTTTCAAACCCTTGATAAATTTCCACCATTGTGTTAATTTCCGAATGGAACAAGCTAGGATAGAACTCTGCCCAGGGCATGTCCTCACAGGTTGAGGAATAGGGTAACTCGTGACAAAACACCCGTTAGTTTGAGAGAGATCTGAAAGGTTTTTTTCCTATACTTTCGTTCTGAGGTTAACTCTAATGTCTGAAAAGATTCTAAAGGAATACATTGGTGGTATAACCAACCAAACCTATAATCCCTGGCACTTGTAGCATTCAGAAAAATGTGATTACTATTTGGTTGGATTCTCGGGTGTGTACATATTAAATTTTATGTTGCAGTTCTGGATTAGTTCAAACTCTATCAGTCTTTCTTTGTTTTACTTTGGATGAGTAAGTTCTTTTTTTTTTTCCTTTTTCCTTATTTTTGAGGACTGTATGCAATGCGTTCTAATGATGGGGCCTCCAACCTATTTTTGCGAGGTACCCATCAGATCAGTACCAAATTCCTTTCCCCATCAAGTTCGAGGTTGGATTCCTTTATTTTTGGAAGAGGGGCGGCCTATGCCATGACCAAGTTAAGTATAAATCTGATTTTATTTATTTCTTTAATCTTTTTTTTTTTGGTTCGCTATAAACGTTATGCCTCAGAATTTTAGTTGTATTTACTTTCCTACCCAAGCCAAATGAAAATAATGACTGCTTGTTTCCTTTGCAGGATAGAAGTCTTCGAACCTTCAAAATCTCGGCCATCCTTTCATGGGAAAAGGTACTCGGGTTCCTTGACACAAACCCTTCGGGATTCAATCGTCCCTGATGCAAAATTCAAAGTTTTTTCCTCAGTTTGAAACTATAATGTACCCAGTTTGAAGATCGATTCTTGTTTAGAAAGGAAACAAATCATTATAATAATGTACCATATACACTATTTATAATGTCATCAGCTACGTAGTTTCATACCTACCCTAGATCTGGGCTTGAACTTTTTGCTTGTGTTTAATTAATTTCAAGGTTCAGGACTCGTCTCTTTGCATGTTACATAATGAAAGTGGAGAAATACAAAATGGTTAAATTATGACTATCAAAAGTATTTTGATATCAATATAATTTCTTGAAACAGACCATTACATTGTAGTTGAGTAGAGTCTTTTGTTTATTTCATTACTTGTCAAACTATTACAGTCACCGAGGCGATTTTTGTTATTGTTTTATAACATCATGGATGTTACCCGAGCATATGTATAAATAGGGGTTCCAGAATGATTTTGTTTTCATTTAGGGCCTTCGCGCCCTTCATATTACATTCCATAATTGGCTCTATGTTAAACGGTGTTATTTCCAATTTATTCCAGTGCTTTAACATGTAGAGAATTAGACCAAATCGACCGAAATATTTAAACCCTGTGTACTATAGGTCTTTCTGTAGAGAAATTTTGCAATTCTTTAGATTACTTTTCATACATAAATTCATTTCAAGAATTTGCATACCCAGATAACATAATGTTTAATTTGTATAAAAAACGGATTTTGTTTACTTATTGTATTTTTGTATAGGTCATAACCTACAGGAAAATATAAGCATACTCTCTATATGTATATATATTTCCGTTATTTAATTTTCATTTACAATGCACACTTAATTAGTTCATTACGGTAAGAACCATTCGGTTGTGGGGATTCATCTACCGCTTTTACTCTAATACAACAATCAACTAACCCATAGCAAATTATCCTTTCAGAACTTCACCAGGCATATTCTCACAACTAGTAGATTGATGGAAATATAGTATTTACCCAGCAATAAAATACAACAGAGATAATCACATTTGATTTCGATCTTTCATCCATAATATTACTGAATTCATGATTAACAGATGCATTACACCAGCCATTTAACGATTTTAAATAAAGGAGGGTTAAGAGGACATATCTGAACTAACTCGTCGGAAAACAAATGGAACAACCACGTTCCTCCCAACTGTATAATAGGGCATCCAAAAATCACTTCCCCGATTCACCTCCTAGCCTAACCATGAATCCATGAGGGCGAACTTGGAAAATAAAACTCCTCCTTAGAAATGTCCTGCAATTCTAGTAGTTTCCTCTTGCCTCACACTCCAACAGTAGTGTTCCTAAAAACAAGAAATTCCATAGTCTTTTCCCATCATAATTGGCAGCATCCTGCCTCCTCACATATGCTATTTAATCAATTTGCCTAGGTCTTTTCCCTCCCTTGGGAATTTTCGCAGCTTTCTAAATCCTTGATTTTCAGGGGCTGCCAATGGCCAATTAACTGATTTGCCACTTGTAATAATCAACCTAGAGGTAGTTCCAACATGTTCCCCATTCATGGAGTCATGGTCAGTTGATTTTAACATGGTTGTTCCATTTGTCCTCCTGCAATCAATATAAATATTCTATTTTTATACAAGTGTCATAGTCAAATAGTTATTTGAGTCAAATCAGATCTCTGCCCAACAGTCATAATAATTAATTACAAATATCAAATTCAAAATTCGGAATTGCCATAAATGGAAAAAATTTTCCAAAATCGAATTTACTAAAAATGGAATAAATTTCTAGCAAATTTTAATTTATAAAATATTTTATTTTTACGGATGTCACATCCTTTCCCCCTTCAGTAAAACACTGTCCTCAGTGTTCATTCCTTTCTTGGAATAGGATTGGATGATATTTCCACAAATCTCCCTCCAATTCCCAAGTGGCCTCCTCAGGACTAAAGTGCTTCCATTGCACCTTTACCTGAGTGACGACTCTATTCCGAAGTGATATTTCTCTCCGGTCCAAAATGCACAGCGGTTCCACCTGGAACTCGCCTTCGGGTTCCACCTGCACCAAGTTCTAATCAATCATATGAGTAGGGTCATGAATATATTTTTTCAACAAAGAAACATGAAATACATTATGAATTCTTAGATTAGCTAGAAGTGCAAGTTGATATGATACGGGTCTAATTCGAGCTAGTATCTTGAAGGGCCCACAAAACCTGGGTGCCATCTTGGCATAGTTCCCTAACTTCAATGAGATTTTTTGGGCTTTGAACTTCAAATAAACATGGTCTCTCACTTGAAATTCCAAGTGTCTTCTTTTATGATCTACATAGCTCTTTTATCTGTGTTGTGCTTCTTTCAAGTTCTGTTGTACTTTCCTTACCATCTTCTGCATTTCTTAGAGCATCTCTGGTCCAACCATGAGTCTGTCAGATGGGTTATCCCAGCTAATTGGAGTCGTACAGTTTCTCCCGTAAAGTATTTCGAAAGCGCTCAACTTAGCCGAAGTTTGGTCCCCATTGTTATATGCAAATTCTACCAAGTGTAGGTAGGTAGTCTTCCCACCTGTTCGATTTTGTTCTTACATACATGCGAAGCATATCCTCTATGATTTGGTTTTTCCTTTCGGTATTTCCATCCATTTTTGGATGATAACTCGTATTGAAGTTCAAATTAGTATTTATCCCTGCAAACAATTCCTTCCAAAAGGCGGATGTGAATTTTACGTCTCTATCTGAAATCACCATTTTAGGAATACCATGTAGTCTAAAAATTTCTTTCATGAATATTTCAACAATGTTTATAGCTTTAAAAGTAGACTTTACAAGAATAAAGTGTGCAGACTTACTGAGTTTATCGATTACAACCATGATAGAATCATTCTGTTTCTGAGTTTTAGGCAAACCTATTATGAAGTCCAGCGATATGGTCTCCCATTTCCATTCTGGTACTGGTAACGGCTGTAATAGGCCAGCTGGATGCTGGTGTTCGACCTTAACCTGCTGACAATCTTGGCACCTAGCCAAGTACTTTGTTGTTTCTCCCTTCATATTAGGCCAGTAAAATAGTTTTCTAAGTGATGTTATTATTTTCTGGTAACCTAGATGACCAGAATACGGTTTCTTATGCACTTCATCCAAAACTGTTAATTTTAACTCTGCTGAATCTGGTATGTAAAGTCTTCTTTTAAATCGTAATAGTCCCTTCTTGTCGACACTTAGATATGGTTTATCTGAGTTTACGGTACCATTTTGTAATTCTGCCATCATCTTAGTGTAACTTCCATCGTTAATACTTTTCGTCCTTATTCTTAGTTCCAAATCACTTTCTACCCTGCTGATATTTATCTCAAATAACCCATGGAATTTTCTGCTTAAAGCATCTTCTACTTTATTTTCCTTACCGTTGACATGTCTAACCTAGAAGTCGAATTCGCTCAAGAAGGATAGCCATATTGCTTGTCTTGCATTAATATCTGGTTGGCTAAATAGATATTTCACCCCGCTATTATCCATCAGTAGTAAGAATTTTCTGCTCATTATGTAGTGTCACCACATTTTAAGGCGTGTATTACCGTTGCCAATTCTAAGTCATGAGTGACATAATTTCTCTCGTGTTCTTTTAATTTCCGAGACTCATAACAAATAACATATCCTTCCTAAGTTAGGACACCACCTATTCCTTCTTTACTTGCATCAACACATATGGTGAAGTCTTTATCTGAGTCTACTACCTTTGATATGGGTGCAGTTGTCAGTAATTCCTTCAGCTTGTTAAAACTGTCCTGACACTTCTCTGACCAGTTGAACTTGGTCCCTTTCTTTTGTAATGACGTGATAGGGTACGATATCTTGGAAAAACCTTCTATGAATCTATGGTAATATGATGCAAGAGCATCTCAAGCGAGCCAGCGCGGAGACAACGGACAGTTGGACAAGTGCCCAGCGCAATTTTTGAAATTATCTTGAAGTTAATGCGCCAATCTTAAATGAGATAATTAAGAAGGAGCACACTTATAAAATGTAAAAGGACCTTGAGTGATCTGCTCTCATCCTTAGTAGGTAGAAGGAATTTATAGTAGTTAATGAAAGTAGGTAGAATTGAATGTTATATTAGACAGTTTTAGAGCGCAAGAGGGAAACAGGATATAGACACCCTCATTGTGTATTGTAACAGGTGCGTGAAGAGAAGAGCATGAAGAGTATGCCAGTTGAGAGCTTAGAAGAGAAGCAGAGAGTTGTAGTGAGAATTCCATGTACAGAAGTTATGGATTAATGCAAAGAAGGTTTTGATTCAGACTCATGGTGTTCAAATATTCTCTGTGTATGCATCTTTGAATGTTATGCTCATGAATGTTTTACTCTTTCTGTCATGCAATTGCTTTTACGCTATGTATGAATGATTTCTTGTTGAACGTATGAAATTAGAGAGAGATAGTAAGAGAAATGAGTTTCAATTGTTTCTCTATATGAGCAAGAGTTCCTACAAGGAGTGCAGTTGAATTATCCGCAAGGAGTATGTTGACAAAGGGTTTAGAGGTTTGTCTCTGAAAACTCAGACTAGATAACTTTTGTTCTCATTCACTCAGTAGTGTAGCTAGGCACTGGAGCCGTGGAAGGAGTGCGTAGGCCGAGTAAAGTCTCAGAGTTGCGAATCTCAGTGAAGTATTGAGAGACTGCTGCTGTAGGTGTGTGCAGAGTCGAAGGGAGTCAAGCACTTGAAAGTGTTTGAAGGTCTGTCGCAAGGAATGTGAGAAGGAGATTTCTAAAAGACTCAACGTTGTGGGAAATCTCAGAAGGATTTGAACCTTTGAAGGGGCCGAAGGAAGGCGAGAGGCCAAGCACCTTAAAGATTTGAGGAAAGGCATAGTGACATCGGACCGGAGGAGGACAAGTTCTCAAGGAAAGAGACAGACGGTTAGAATTCTCTATGGCGAATCCGCGAAGTCCTGTGAGTCGTTAGATATCACGAAAGAGTAGGGGAGTTACGATGATTATTCCCAAAGGTTCTAAGCTCAGGAGGAGTAGAGTCGTAGATCCAAGCCAAAGGGGTTGTTGGATTTACCCGTGAACTTCTATTTTGGGTTTTCATAGGTGGAAGTCCCGAAATCTTTCCAACGAGAATCGTGAAATCATGAAACGCGAAGTCCCGAAGGGACAAAACGATCATGTGGGCCACAAGAATCGGCAGAGTGGATAGGTGGCACATTATCGACATGGAAGTCAAACTCTGTTGACCATTTTGGGGTTTCGTGGGGTGAAGTCCCGAATTCCTTGCATTAGGATTTGCGATATCGCGAAGTCTGAAGTCTCGACGGAGTGAAAGACCGTTGAACGGTCAAAGCTTGTGAGCGCATCGAAGTTTCAGAAAATTGGGTTTTGGGGATCGAGGGAACGATTTGCTTGAAATCGCGTCCACCGAAATCTTGATAAGGAGAAATCCGAAACAGGGAGAGAAAGGGTCAGCATTGACTGTTTTCGAGTTTTCGGAGATCAAGAAACAAGGCCTTTGACCACCGGATTCGTGGAAGTGTGAATTCCGATCTCCCGAATACAGGGGGGATTTCTTGAAGTTGACTGTGGGTGCAGATTTCCCGAAAGGGAAATAGAGGAGCCATTTCTGAGAGCTCTTTGGGCCAGTGTAGGGGAAATATCCTGTGCACGTGACCTTCCGACTTGCGGGTTGAGGATGGGTTTCACGTTCATCATTTGGTATCAGAGCTCAGAAAGGTTTCTTTGCTTTGTGTAGAAGGGAAAAGGAGAATTCACCATGCCGCCAAGGTTAAGGGACAGACAAACACCCGATCCACCAGAGGAGAGGGAAATGTCGAGAAGAAGAGGTAGGCAGATGACTGATCCAGCCATGGAAAGAGAGATGGGTGATCTATGAGCCAGACTCAAAGACATGGAGACAACACAAAGGCACACAGTCAGTGCCGGGGATCTTAGTGATTCCGAAAGTGAAATTGAGGCTGAACATGAGGGAGAAGAAGTTGCATCAAACGAACGTTTGATTAGAGCTATTGCAAGAATGGGTGCAAGAGCGAAAATGGACATTCCAATTTATGAGGGAAATCTGGATGCAGAGGAGCTTCTAGACTGGATTAGAGCTGTGTACACATACTTTGACTATGAAGATGTGGAAGAGGACAAGAAGGTCAAACATGCTATCACGAGATTAAAAGGACATGCAACATTGTGGTGGGATGAGCTACAAGCTGACAGAAGCTGCAAGGGCAAGCAGAAGATCAAAAGATGGGATAGAATGATCACGAAGATGAAGGCAAAATTCATCCCCAGAGATTATCCAATTACTCTGTTCAGGAGAATGAAAAACTTGAGACAGAAGCTAATGACAGTGAAAGAATACACTGAAGAGTTCTACAGACAAAACATCAGGACAGGTCATCGAAAAAGAGATGATGAAAAAGTTGCCAGATATATGAATGGCCTGAGATATGACATCCAGGATGAGATGAGCATGATAACCATATGAACGGTGGAAGGTGCTTATCATATGGCTCTAAAAGTCGAAGAGAAGCTGAGCCAAAAACAGGGTCAAAGAGGCCGAGGCAGAAGTCATCCCAGAGGTAAATCAGTTGCCCAAGATAAAAACTAGAAACCCAAGGAGGACTGGAAGAAACCTCAGAATAGAATTGAGAGGGGTGGAACCTCACAGTGAGGGAAATATGCTGAACATAGAGGGTAGCATAGAGTATGCAAGGTCATTGTGGAAAGTGGTAGCACATATAATCTTGTTTCTACAGAGATGGTAGAAAAGATGGATCTGGAGACGATTGATCATCCAAGCCCATATAGAGTTTCGTGGCTACAAAAAGGACATTAGGTAACTGTCACTAAATAGTGTTTAGTTGAATTTAAGATATGAGGATATAATGATAAGATACTTTGTGATGTTATTCCTATGGATGTTTTTCATCTATTGCTGGGTAGACCATGGCAATATGACAAGAATGTGATTCATGATGGGAGAATGAACACATACACCCTAGAGAAGAATGGGAGAACTCACATGTTGCTTCCAATCAAGGATAAGGAGGTGAAACCTGAAGTAAGCAACATTGTACTTCTCATGAGTGGGAAGGAACTTCTTAAAAAGGTCAAGAAGAAAGAGGAACCACAATTTATTTTGGTTAGGAAACCAAAGATTGTTTTGACCAGCACAAGAGTAGATGATTTACCAGAAGAGATTCAGGAACTGCTGGAAGAGTTCTCTGACATAGTAGTGGACGGACTACCTCATTCGTTGCCACCAATCAGAAGTGTGAGTCATCATATTGATCTCATACCAGGAGCCAGTTTGCCAAACAAATCCGCGTACATATTAACACCGCAAGAGAATGAAGAGGTCAAAAGACAAGTCCAGGATTTATTGGACAAAGGTTTGGTCAGAGAAAGTTTGAGTCCATGTGCTATTCCGACAGTACTCAGTCCAAAGAAAGACGGAGGCTGGAGGATGTGTACTGAGTCGAGGGTGATAAAAAAGATAACCATCAGGTACAGATTCCCATTGCCAAGGATGGATGATCTGATGGATTGCTTGAGTGGAGAAAAATTCTTTTCAAAGATTGATTTGAAAAACGGTTATCACCAAATCTGCATGAGAGAAGGTGATGAATGGAAGACAACATTCAAAACCAACGAAGGGTTGTATGAATGGCTTGTTATGTTGTTTGGATTAACAAATGTGCCAAGTACCTTCATGAGATTGATGAACGAAGTCCTGAGGGAGTTCATCAGAAAATTTGTCATTGTGTATCTAGATGACATACTGATTTTCAGTAAAACAGTGGCAAAGCATCTGAAACATTTGGATACAGTGATGTAGAGGCTACAACAGGAGAAGTTGTTGATAAATATGAAGAAATACTCATTCATGAAGACAAAGCTCATTTATCTGGGGTTTGTTATTTCTGGAGATAAGTTGAGGATGGACCCAGATAAGGTGGAAGTGATTAAGAATTGGCCATCACCGAAGAATATCTTTGAGGTGAGAAGTTTTCATGGATTGGCTAGTTTCTACCGAAAGTTCATCAGAAATTTTAGTGGAATTAGTGCACCGATGATGGACATAGTGAGGAAGAGACATAAATATTTTCATTGGACAGAAGAAGCCGAGAAGAGTTTTAATCTGTTGAAGAGGAAGATTATGGAACAACCAATTTTGGTGTTGCCGGATTTCCAAAAGACATTTCAGGTGAAATGTGATGCAAGTGGATCTGCAATAGGGGTAGTCTTGAGTCAAGAAGACAGGCCGATAGAATACTTCAGCAAGAAGCTGAATGAAGCGAAGGTGAAGTAATCCACATATGACAAGGAGTTTTATGCGATCATTCAGGCATTGAAAAAATGGAGACATTACTTGATCCCGAAGGAGTTTGTCTTATACAGTGACAATCATGCACTGCAGTTTGTGACTCAACAGGAGAAGTTGAATTAGAGACATGTTAAATGGGTTGAATATATGCAGAATTTTACTTGTGTAATTAAACATATTTCTGGTACTGCTAACAAAGTTGTTGATGCTTTGAGTAGGAAGTGTTTGTTATTGCAGGAGTTCAGAGTCAAAACGTTGGGTTTTGATGATCTCAAGGGCATGTACCGAAATGATCCATATTTTAAAGAGGCGTATGAAGCAGTTGAGAATCTTGTTCTCAGAAATAGAAGTCAATGGGCAGAATACATGATCCAGGAAGGATTATTGTTTAAAGGTAATCAGCTGTGTATTCCAAAATGCTCCATGAGGGAGAATTTGTTGAAGGAGAAACATAGTGGAGGATTGGCCAGGCACTTTGGTCACGAAAAAATGTTTGCAAAGTTGAATGAGTCATATTTTTGGCTAGGAATGCGAGAGGACGTCAAGAGATTCATGGACAGATGCCGAATTTCCCAGCATTCGAAGGGAAGGAGACATAATGCAGGGTTTTATCAACCATTTCCCATACCTGAGAAGCCGTGGGATGCAGTTAGCATGGATTTCATATTGGGGTTGCCAAGAACACAAAGGAGGTTTGACTCAATCTTTGTGGTGGAGGATAGATTTTCCAAGATGGCACACTTCATTCCATGTCAGAAGACCAGTGACGCAACTCACGTTGTGAATCTGTTCTTCAAAGAAGTCATTCGACTTCATGGCTTGCCAAGGAGCATAGTTTTGGATCGAGACACTAAGTTCATAAAACACTTTTGGAGGACCTTATGGAAGAAGTTGGGAAATAACTTATCGTTCAGTTCATCTTATCATCCTCAGACAGATGGACAAACATAAGTGGTAAACAAAAGTCTGGGAGACTTGCTGAGAAGCCTGGTGACAGGACACCACAGCCAATGGGACAACATATTACCACAGGCAGAATTTGCTTATAATGACTCAGTTAACAGAAGCACAGGATAGAGTCCATTTCAGATTGTCTATGGCATACATCCGAGAGGAATTTCTGAATTGAGAGATTAATAACATAATGCAACTAGGAGCACTAGTGCAGAAGATTTCACATAACCGATGAAAGAACTTCACAGCCAGGTGAAGGAACAATTCCAGAATCCGAGCCAAGAATATAAGCGCAGAGCAGATAAACACAAGAGACAACTTCAATTTGAGGTTGGTGACTTAATTCTGGCACATTTGAGAAAGGAAAGGTTCCCGGGAGAAACATATAATAAACTAAAAATGAAGAAAATCAGACCATGCAAAGTCTTGAAGAAATTTGGGGCAAATGCTTACGAGATTGAATTACCCGATGGGATCGAAATTTCTCCGATATTCAATATCTCAGATTTGTACCCATATAAATCTGAGGAAGCAGGGACAGAAAATGAACAACCGGTGATCCAGTGGACAAAACATATGCAAGTTGCAAAAAAGCCGCAGATGGAGCGCATACTGGACAAAAGAGTGAGTAAAAAGACTAGGCAAAAGCAATACTTTGAGTATTTGTTCAAGTGGAAGGGCCATCGAGTTGAAGATGCCAGCTGGGAGAACAAAGTAGAGATCCAGAGGCATGGATAGACCGTGTGTGAGCTCATGGACAGGAGGCCATGAAAATTTTCAAGCGAGGGAGTATGATGCAGGAGCATCTCAAGCGAGCCAGCGCAGAGACAACGGACAGCTGGACAAGCACCTAGTGCAAATTTTGAAATTATCTTGAAGTTAATGAACCAATCTTAAATGAGATAATTAAGAAGGATCACACTTGTAAAATGTAAAAGGACCTTGAGCGATCCGCTCTCATCCTTAGTAGGTAGAAGGCATTTATAGTAGTTAATGAAAGTGGGTAGAATTGAATGTTAGATTAGATAGTTTTAGAGTGCAAGAGGGAAACAAGATATAGACACCCTCATTGTGTATTATAACAGGTGTGTGAAGAGAAGAGCATGAAGAGTATGCCAATTGAGGGCATAGAAGAGAGGCAAAGAGTTGTAGTGAGAATTACATGTACAGAAGTTTTGGATTAATGTAAAGAAGGTTTTGATTCAGACTCATGGTGTTCAAATATTCTCTGTGTATGCATCTTTGAATGTTATGCTCATGAATGTTTTACTCTTTCTGTCATGCAATTTATTTTACTCTATGTATGAATGATTTCTTGTTGAATGCCTAAAATCAGAGAGAGAGAGTAAGGGAAATGAGTTTCAATTGTTTCTCTATCTGAGCAAGAGTTGCTGCAAGGAATGCAATTGAATTGTCTGGAAGGAGTGCATTGATAAAGGGTTTAGAGGTTTGTCTCTAAAAGCTAAAACTAGATAGATTTTGTTCTCATTCACTCAGTAGTGCAGATAGGCACTGGAGCCATGCAAGGAGTGTGCAGACCGAGTAAATTCTCAGAGTTGCGAATCTGAGTGAAGTATTGAGAGACTGCTGCTACTGGTGTGCACAGATTCGAAGGGAGTAAAGCACTTAAAAGTGTTTGAAGGTCTGCTGCAAGGAGTGCGAGCAGGATATTTCTGAAAGACTCGAAGTTGTGGGAAAGATCAGAAGGATTTGAACCTTCGAAGGGGCCGAAGAAAGGCGAGAGGCCAAGCACCTTGAAGATTTGAAGAAAGGCGTAGTGACATCAGACCATAGGAGGACAAGTTCTCAAGGAAAGAGACGGACGGTCAAAATTCTCTGTGGAGAATCCGCGAAGTCTCGTGAGCTGTTAGATCTCATGAAAGAGTAGGGGTGTTACGACGAGTATTCTCAAAGGTTCTAAGCTCACGAGGAGTAGAGCCGTAGATCCAAGCCACAAGGGCCGTTGGATTTACCGATGAACTTCTATTTCGGGTTTTCGCGGGTGGAAGTCCTGAAATCTTTGCAACAGGAATTGCGAAATCAGAAAACGCAAATTCTCGAAGGGACAAAAGGATCGTGTTGGCCACAGGAATTGGAAGAGTGGAAAGGTGGTGCATTATCGACGTGGAAGTCAAACTTCGTTGACCATTTCTGGGTTTCGTGGGGTGGAGTCCCGAATTCCTTACATTAGGATTCGCCATATCACGAAGTCCGATGCACCGACGGAGTGAAATACCATTGAACAGTCAAATCTTGTGAGTGCATCGGAGTTTCGACAAATCAGGTTTCAGGGATCGAGGGAACGAGTTGCTTGACATCGCAACTATCGAAATCGTGATAAGGAGAAATCTGAAATAGGGAGAGAAAGGGTCAGCATTGACTATTTTTGGGTTTTAGGAGAATGAGAAACAAGGCCTTTGACCATAGAATTCGTGCAAGTGCGAAGTCTGATCTCCCGAATATAGGGGGGATTTCTTGAAGTTTACTGTGAGTGTAGATTTCCTGAAAGGGAAATAGAGGAGCCATTTCTGAGAGCTCTTCAGGCTAGTGTAGGGGAAAGATCCTGTGCATGTGGCCTTCCAACTTGTGGGTTGAGCAGGGGTTGCGCATTCATCATAATATCCTTTGATAGCCATGAATGACCAGATATCCACTACATCCTTAGGTACTGGCCATTCCATAATGGCTTTTATCTTTTTCGGGTCTACGAAAATGCCTTCTGCTAAAATTACATGTCCTAGATATTGTATTTCTTTCTGATAGAAGTTGCACTTGTCAAATTTGGCATACATTTTGTGTTTACTCAACGTTTGCAGAACTATCCTTAAGTGTTCATCATGTTCTTCCTCCATTTTTGAATAGACCAGAATATCGTCGATAAATACTACTTCGAACTTGTCTAAGTATGGACTGAAAATACTATTCATCAGGCACATAAATGTGGATGGTGCGTTAGTGAGTCCGAAAGGTATGATTACGAACTCGTAGTGTCCATATCTTTTCCGAAAAGTTGTTTTTCTTATGTCCTCATCTTTTATCCGAACTTGATGATAAACGGACCGTAGATCCAACTTTGAAAAGATCTGGTCCCCACCTACCTGATCGAACAAATCATTTATCCTTGGTAAGTGGTATTTGTTCTTAATAGTCATTTTGTTCAGCTGTATATAATTGATACATAGTCTTAGAGTATCGTCTTTCTTTTTCACGAAGAGGACTAGTGCCCCCATGGTGAGACACTCAGTCTGATATACTCTTTGTCCAACAATTCCTGTAATTGTATTTTTAATTTTGTCTGTTCTGGTAGACTCATTCGATAAGGTGCTTTGGAGATAGGGGCTTAACTAGGTAGTAGGTCTATGGAGAAGTCTATTTCCCTTCTAGGAGGTAATTCTAGTATCTCATCCACAAACATGTCCCTGAATTGACGTAGAACAACAAAGTATTCTAACTTTGGCTTATCTTCTTTTTCTAATAGACTTATCACTTGGATGGAATAAACTTGACATCCCTTCCTCAAACATTTCTTGAGTTGCATCGCTAAAACTTGTCTGACTGATACCGGTTTTTGTATACCTTGGGTTGTTCTAACAATGCCAAAATTGTCTTTATAGCTTAGTATCTTTGTATAACAATCTAGTATTGCTTTGTGTTGTTCTAACCAATCCATCCCAATAATCATATCGTAAGATCCCAGTGCTAGAATGTTCATATTGGTCCTTATCTTTTGACCATCTAAGATGAACTCAAAATCAAAAATAAAGTCAACTACTTTTCTTTTAGTACATGTTGCTAGTTGTACAAGCCATGATTTTTCATGCTTCAGTTTCTTAATTTTATTCGACTCTACTACATCAGGAGTAATATAACTGAACGTAGCTCCATGGTCAATTAAAAAAGAAATTTGAGTGTCATTGATTTTACCTTCGATTTCTACCATAGAGGACTGGTGCTCAGCTTGTCGACCATCTATGGCTGCATTTATCTGATGCAGGCTTCTGCCCACGTCTCCCACTATCGAGGCTTTCCGCAAATTGTGAACAGCAGTTTTGTTTGCTGAAATTAAACATGGAAAGATCCTCCTTAGATGAGGCTCTCCGCATTCCCAACACTTTAATGGATCGCAAGAGTTGTCCCCAAACTTCTTCATTCCCAGGTTTACCAATTTACCGCTACCTTGCGCATTCAGATGCTTGGAGTGAAAATCCTTCCTTGGGAAACTTTTTGGTGCATTCTGATAAGGAGTTGGCTAGTATCCCTTCTTCCGCTGGTTCATTCGATCTTTCTTCTTATCCCTCCAGGCCTTGGGAAACTCTACCTGCTATTTATAATGGTCATGGCACATTCGTTCTTTTCTAAATACCTCACTGAAGGATCTGGGGTTGTCAAACTCAATTCTGTCCCTATAGGTCTGTGGTAAAGAACTTAAGAATCGTTGGATTTTTACCTTATCCTCCTGGATATATGGTACGAACCTTAGTAGTTCCAGAAATTTATTTATAAGGTCCTCCATTGTCATTTGTCTAAGTCGTAACTCATAAAATTTCTTCGTCTTCCTTTCATAATAGTTTTCAGAAAGGTATTGTTTCTTAAAATACTTCTTAAAGTCAGAACATTCCAACTGTTTCTCCTTTAGGCCCTTTGCCAATTTCAGGTCTTGCCACCAAATGCTAGCCTTCCCCTTCAAATTGTAGATGGTCATTCTGACCTTCATGTTGATGGAATAGTTATAGATCTAGAAGTATTTTTTGATGTCCAACAACCATGCCTCAACTTCTTCTCCTGTCCTAGATTCTCCATCAAAGGTAGCTGGTTTAATCTTTTTAAATTCTCCTTCAAGGTGGTCTATTTGTTTTCTTTTCCTATCTTGTATAGTTTTGTATTCAGCTGAAGGTGTCCCTTTAGACGAACTGTCTCCTTTTTCTATTTTTGGACCAGAATTCTTGGAGGCCCTTTTTCTGACCTCTTCATCATGGTTATCATCTTTTGGGATTTTCTTGGTTACTATACTATGCAACAGGACTTCATTTATCTCTTGTTGTTCCTGTTGTGATTTCTTCAATTTTTTCATTGTCGGCCTTGAAAACCTGCAGTTCAACAATAAGATTCCTCATTGTTTCCAACACCTCCGTGGGTGAGATTCCATCACTGTTATGTCTTGGATCTCCAGGAGGTCCTTGCTGCGGATTTCCTTCCATCCTGATTTATGCACCCTCCTGAGCTGTAATAATTTACAAAAAAAGAAAGGGCTTTTTGTTTGTAACCATAAGATTAATTAGTTTTACATAAATCAGAATAAATACTAAGCAACTAATGTAGCCCTATTCAGGCCTAGTCTTGTAACTTTCACTCTGATACCATATGTAATATACCTTAATTTTGACATAAAAAAAAATAAAAATTTCTCCGGAACATTAATCCTAATTAACTTGATATATTCGTCCTTAGGATAAAATGACCATTTTGTCTATTATTAAACTCTGATAAGTTTCTTATATTATGGTTACCCATGTTGACATTTTAATCAGCCAACGTATAGGTGTCCAGGTCATGCTAAGATAATCGTCCATTACTCTAACAATTATGTAAGTCCTAAAGCTTCCAAACATTTATACGTGTCATACTACACAAAACTTGGACTATGGAGGAATTAGGATTCATGACCCCAAAATTCTTTCCTACGCAAAATAATTCTTAAACTTATGCGCAAGGGGGTCTCAAAAGTATTTAATAGGGAAAGGTTCAGATGATCCACCACAAATGTATATCGAGATACATACCATAGCACCTAGGCGATAGGCTTATCCTAAGTGTTAACATTATTCTTTTAAATTCCATGCATCAGAATTAAGCCCCAGGTTGGTTAACGATTTGTGGGTCGCTATTAAAAGGAAAAGGTTAAAATGGTGAGACACTAACCGAACCCATTATCTTAACCGAACTAACTGGACGATGGTTCTCTTCGGACAAGATGCTAACAAGTCTCATCATAGATGTAGTTCACCTTTCTAGTTGGTTAAGTTAGGAGGAGACCCTCCTTAGTTTCGTCAGACTTTAATGTGAGGTCAAAGTCTCGACATGCGGGAGTTAAATCTCTGGTCTGACCTTTAATGAATTATGGAGTGAATGAGAAAACCGATGGTTTCACTTGACTCCTTGGCCAATAGGCGTATGCCATATAATCCTCTGCACATGGGCAGAACCCTCCATCATACTGGCCTCCTTTACTCTGTGCATTAAGGGCACTTAGGTTTATGAGTTATCCCATCAACATTCCCATAGTCTTTTCATTTTCCTGATCCTACAGACCCTTTGTATTTTCTTTGTGAGGGAAGATTCGTACACACAGAGGTACCCACCAGGTGGAAACCAGCTGTCCCTAACCATTTACTTTGGTAAGATTGCAACCCTCTGTAACCTTAAATTTTATTTTAGAAGAACTCGGCTTTACTTGAGGTGGAAGAGTTCCTTTCTTCTTTTGACTACGACTCTGGTTATGATTCTCCCATGTTAGTTTATTCCTGTCATTTTGTTAGTTGTCTTACAACCCCAGAAACTTCCCTTCAGTAACAAAAGACTCCAAACCCTTTTAGGACCTATTCATTGTCCTTCATTCTGGCATAATCTATCTGGCAGGATATGGGGTTCTTCTTCATTGAAGGTTTCATCGTATCCTTCTTTTGTATTTCGATTCGACCCTTTCTAAACTGCTATTATCTAAGTTTCAGACCCCTGATAAATTTCCACCATTGTGTTAATCTCCGAATGGAGCTAGCTAGGATAGAACTCTGCCCGGGGCATGTCTTCACAGGTTGAGGAATAGGGTAACTCGTGACAGACCACCCATTAGTTTGAGAGAGATATGAAATTTTTTTTTTCTGTACTTTCATTTCGAGGTTAACTCTAATGTCCGAAAAGATTCTAAAGGAATACGTTTGTGATATAACCAACTGAACCTATAATCCCTGGAACTTATAGCATTTAGAAAAAACTTGATTACTATTTGGTTGGATTCTCAGGTGTGTACATATTAAATTTTATGCTGCAGTTCTGGATTAGTTCAAACTCTATCAGTCTTTCCTTGTTTTACTTTGGATGAGTAAGTTTTTTTTTTTTTTTCCATTTTCCTTGTTTTTGAGGACTGTATGCAATGTGTTCTAATGATGGGGCCTCCAACCTATTTTTGTGAGGTACCCATCAGATCAGTACCAAATTCCTTTCCCCATCAATTTCAAGGTTGGATTCCTTTACTTTGGGAAGAGGGGCGACCTATGCCACAACCAAGTTAAGTATAAATCCGATTTTATTTATTTCTTTAATCTTTTTTTTTTTTGGTTCGCTATAAATGTTCTGCCTTGACATTTTAGTTGTATTTACTTTCCTACCCAAGCCAAATGCTAATAACGACTTCTTGTTTCCTTTTCATGATAGAAGTCTCCGAACCTTCAGAATCTCGAAAATCCTTTAATGGTAAAAGGTACTCGGGTTCCTTGACACAAACCCTTCGGGATTCAATCATCCCTGATGCAAAAGTCAAAGTTTTTTCCTCGGTCTGAAACTGTAATGACCCAGTTTGAAGATCGATTCTTTTTTAGCAAGGAAAAAAATCATTATAATAATGTACAATATATACTATTTATAATTTCATCGGCTACGTAGTTTCATACCTACCCTAGATCTGGGCTTGAACTTTTTTCTTGTGTTTAATTAATTTCAAGGTTTAGGACTCTTCTCTTTGAATGTCGCATAATGAAAGTGGAGAAATACAGAATGGTTAAATTCTGACTGTCAAAAGTATTCCGATATCAATATAATTTTTTGAAATAGACCATTACAATGTAGTCGAGTAGAGTTTCTTGTTTATTTCATTACTTGTCAGACTATTACAGTCATAGAGGTGATTTCTGTTATTTTTTTATAACATCGTGGATGTTACCCGAGCATATGTATACACAGGGGTTCTAGAATACTTTCATTTTCATTTAGGTCCTTCGCGCCCTTCATATTACATTCTAGAATTGGCTTTGTGTTAAACGGTGTTATTTCCAACTTATTCTAGTGCTTTAACATGTAGATAATTAGACCAAATCGACTGAAATATATAAACTCTGTGTACTGTACATCTTTCTGTAGAGAATTTTTGCAATTCTTTCGATTACTTTTCATACATAAATTCATTTCAAGCATTTGCGTACCAGGATAACATAATGTTTAATATGTATATAAAAAGGATTTCATTTACTTATTGTATTTCTATATAGGTCATAACCTATAGGAAAATATAAACATACATCTATATGTATATATATATCCATTATTTAATTTCCATTTACAATGCACACTTAATTAGTTCATTCTCGTAAGAGCTATTCAGTTGTGGGGATTCGTCTACCGCTTTTACTCTAATACAACAATCAACTAACCCATAGGAAATTATCCTTTCAGGACTTCACTAGGCATATTCTCACAACTAGTAGATTGATGGAAATTTAGTATTTTCCCAACAATAAAATACAACAGAGATAATCACATTTGATTTTGATCTTTCGTCCATAATATTACTCAATTCATGATTAACAGATGCATTACACCAACCATTTAATGATTTTAAATAGAGGAGGGTTAAGAGGACATATATGAACTAACTAGATGGAAAACAAATGGAACAACTGCATTCCTCCCAACTGTAGAATAGGGAAGCCAAAAATCACTTGCCTGATTCACCCCCTAGCCTGACCATGAATCCATGAGGGAAAACTTGGAAAATAAAACTCCTCCTCAGCAATGTCCTACAATTCCAGTAGTTTCCTCTTGCCCCATAGTCCAGTAGTAGTGTTCCCAACAATAAGAAATTCCATAGTCTTTTCCCAACATACTTGGCAGTGTCATGCCTCCTCACATATGTCATTTAATCAATTTGCCTAGGTCTTTTCCCTCCCTTGGGAATTTTCGCAGCTTTCTAAATCCCTGATTTTCAGGGGCTCCCAATGGCCAAATCACTGATTTGCCACTTGTAATAATCAACCTAGAGGTAGTTCCAACATGTTCCCCACTCATGGAGTCATGGTTAGTTGATTTTAACGTGGTTGTTCCATTTTTCCTCCTGCAATCAATATAAATATTCTATTTTTATACAAGTGTCATAGTCAAATAGTTAGTTGAGTCAAATTAGATCTCTGCCCAATAGTCATAATAATTAATTACAAATCTCAAATTTGAAATTTGGAATTGCCATAAATGGCAAAAATTTTCCAAATTCGAATTTACTAAAAACGGAATAAATTTCCATCAAATTTAAATTTCAAAAATATTTTATTTTTGGGGATGTCACAATGCCTTTTATTCTTTTTCTTATTTCTCTTTATTTTCAAGAGAATAGATGGAGGACATTGTCCTGGCATGGTGACCAATGGTGACAATGTTACCCACAAGCACTTCACATAAATGAGAAGGTTGGCTCGTGATGAGATCCCATTTCTCTTGGCTATGCCACCAAGAGCCACTACCCTAGTTTTGTGACCATATGGATGGTAGTGTCATACCTCCACATTCCCATGGACCTAATAGGTTGACTCATGATGAGACCTCCTATCCACCAACTAGATCTTGAGTTGTATTTTACGAGTCCCCTTTTCTTGCTGAGAAGCCATTTATTTCTTTCTTGGGAATCCCTGGGTGAAGAATATCAAGGTTTCATTTTGGATTTTAACTTTTTCTAGCTACTTTTATCCTCTGGTCCTTTATCCTTTTCTTCCCACAAGTCAAGGAACAACCCTTACTAGCTTGGAAAACCCAATGCTTGAACCAAGATAGGGGAAAGATGAGAGGGACAATGATGAAAATTGGAAAGTATGGAAAGAATGGACAATGACCTTTCACATACCAACCTAGTGGAAACTCATTCCTAAGGGAACCAACTTACTAGCGCACTATGTCACCCCCCAGGTATGAACAAGTTAAAGAGCATAATTTCCAAGAAAACATAATGAAACAAAAGAAAGTTCAATGCACAGATTCAAATTCTTTGAAAATCAGAGTGAAACATACCATGATACCCAGACTCATTACCTCATGGAGCAAGACCCACTACTACGTTAGAATCAAGCTGATGGGATGGATGATGCTGCTTCTGATAGATAGGATGCGTTGAATAAACGATGGGCCATCCTAGGCCAAGCTCAATTCATATGCCTCTCGGTAATCCATGTATAGGACCTATGGGCCTCGAGACATAATCTCCTTACTTATCCGTGGGATAGGGGATAACATCCCTGATGAGTTCAGGGTATAGAGATTTTCATCTCGAGATAGATTCTCTTGAGGAAAACCTCTCTCACTAGCCCAAGTAGCTACCCATGGTAGAAGAAAATATAGACAAGGGAGTAGAATATCCCATCAAGTTTTTTCTCATGGAATCCCTTGTGCAACAGAGGAACATGATGTTGGATAATTTTTCCCAAATCCTTCAATGATTGTCGACAATAAAATGCATGTCTTCGTCAAGAATTCTCTTTGAAGATGCTACTCCATTCAAGGTACAAGTTAATTTTGATATTCTCGTATTTAAACTCATAAGGATGTGGATTCTTTGAACAAACAATTAAATTTTCTATAAGTTTATTTCTCTGTTCACAATTTTTTTTACAGAGAAAAGATCACCTCTTTGCTTTTTAAGGCTCTCCCTCGTGTCAAAAATTTATGGGAAACTTACTGGGAGAAACATTCCACGGAGGAATATGGAATATTTGGGGCCGAGCCCACTTGGGAATTTTTTATGGATGCGGTCAAGGAGAAATATTACCCTGTGGGAGACTATGATCACCCGTACATGAGATGGACCAAGCTACATCAAAAGTAGAACCAAACTGTGCCAAAGTTCACAAATACCTTCCACTTGTGCACCAAGTTGGGTATCAAATAATATAAGAGGCATCTGGTTATGAAATATTGTGGGGCTCTATGCAGTTACATCCAAACTTAAATGGAGTTTATGGACATCTCATCACTGGGAGTCTCTTATAGATATGTTGTCAAAATCGAGCAGAAATTTAAGCAGCAGAACAAGTAGGAATTTGGGTCTGCAAATATGAAACAACCAAATTATGGTAAAGGAATCACTAACTCACAAAACATTCAACATACTTACAACCAATACAAGCCAAAGGAAAAGAAGGGTAATGGGAATAAAAATAAGGACACTGGGAAGTGGTGCAACTTCCACAAAATCCCTTGGCACAACACCGATGAATGTCGCTCGAAACGATCATTGATGGTCGAGCTCAACGAAAAAAAGTCGAGACCTGACTTAGACTCTGATTTAGAAAACAATAAAATGAGATATATATTTGATGCATAACCCACTTCTAATATCATGACCACAACAATCAAACCAGAAGAACCAAAGGATCCTGAGGAGGGGGACTGCCTTTTCCATTCATAGATGTGGGTTAAGGGGACCCCACTACATTTTATTATTGATAGCGAAAGCCAGAAGAACCTAATCTAAGCATAGGTAGTCAAGAAATTGGATTTGTGGGAAACACCACACCTACAGCCATACACCATTGGGTGGATCCGCCATGGATGGGATCTTCGTGTCAGACATCCATGCTACCTATCGTACAACATCAAGCCCTTCAAGGATGAGGTACTATGTGATGTTTCATCACTGAAAGTCTATGATGTTCTGTTAGGATAGCCATATATGTGGAAGTGTCATGTATTTTATGATTCTCGACCTCGTAGCATCATTTCTACTCTGGGGGGTCATCCCTACTTGATACCAGAGGTAGTTCTGACTACTGTACCGATAGAATAATGTTGCACCAAGATATTCCTACTGCACCTATGGGGGTGCCTCCACATTTCCTAGTTAAACCAAGTTATGATAAATTCCTTCATGCTCTTCATGCTACATATTCATCAATACATTCCTCCCACACTTCGACATATCATGCAACTAGATTGGTTAAATATATCCAACCCCTCCAACAACAAGTTTATAACAACCTTCAACAAGCTAAGAAGGACAACTTCTTCAACAAGGAAAGCATCTCACCAAGGTTCAAATTCAACAAAATATTCCCCATGAACTTCATGCAATGGATACCCTTTCTTCCTAACACGGGAGGGTTTATCCATATGAAAATCGGTGGACACCCACCTATTCCACTGGCTCAAAGTAGGGGTTTCCACCTTGGAAGTCTTTCTACAGATTTCTGGGTCCTAAATTTTCAGGGTCGTTTTGAGATCCTAAGCAACGATTTTTGGTCCCACCATAGTCACATTGTAGGCTTTAGCAAAATTATAATATAAAAGTGTGTATTCCTTGAATATACCTTTCAAATGAGCTATCGTGCACCCCAAACTATGATCGTATGAAAAATTTACGCCCTTTAGAAGTTGAAGTTGAGGGTTAGGGTTTTGGATTTGTCTTTATGCTAAAAAGTCCTATAGAGACTCATTGTCATAGTCATCAAATTATTGTGAATGAGTGTAGCCATCACATCTCTTCTCAATGATAATATTCCACCATTCTAATGATTCATTCACTCTGTAATTTTCTCGTTTCTGTACAGTCTCTCATTAATAAAAAAATGTGCATTACTATATATCTATGTTTATTGCAATGTCTCTTTATATTTCATTTGTATATCTCTACCTTCATTTCGTTCTCAAAATAATACAAATCAAGAACATAAATAATGGGGGGCTATGGTTGCACAAGAGAGGGGGATAAAGGGTATCTAAGGGAAACCTGTGTCGTTTTCTTGAGTTAATGTTCCATTACCACATAATACTCCCTTTGACTTGTAAGTCACTCAAACCTTTAGTTGATGTAAGAGGGTGTGTGTGAGAAGTCACATCCTATAGTTATATCTATCTAAGTGGATCATTATATTGTTTTTTATCTATCTCAATCCTTTCAGAGTGGAAAACATTGGGGGAATTAGCTTCCAAGGTCGTTTCAGTGGTAAGTCCCATTTTGGAAAATTGGGGTACAAAACCTTCTTGAGCCATTTTGAGGAATTAAACATATTTTTTTGAGGTTCTGATATCCACAACCTATGGAAACCTCCATGACAATGTCCTACACTCTGAGACCTTTCCAATGGTGTATATCATGCATCAATCAAATCTCATATGAAAAATTTATGCCTCCACCAAGTTGACTTACCGTATTGACTACCATGGTATAAGAGGATGCCACGTTATCCCCTGTTACTCATGCATATGGGGATAACCACTTATTTAATTTCAAGAAGATTCTAGAAGGTTCAAAACCCTATCACAATTGAGGGTTGAGGAAGTCAAAAACCTAATCCTAGATATCTATTGGGCTATGTTAAATACCTTAACACTAGGAGGTGTAGGGGTTCCATTATTTTTCATTTTATCTTGTTCCATAGATGATTAAAACATGTGAGAGTGGTATTCTATGAGAATAAAAAAGGAGGAGAGATTTTCTATCAACCATATAGGCCACAGGTGAAATATAAGTCCACAGAGAGTGCATCTTTCTTTGTACTTGCATCATTTCTATACTAGAGAAAAGAGAGCAGAGAAGCCTCGCCTTCTAGTTGGGTTTTCTCCCGTATTGGGTTACCTAGGTCATGTATTGTGTTTATTTGCGGATGGTGTGTGTATTTAATTATGTTTTCTCCTTATCACATTTGAACTATTTCATATGTTTTTTTTAGGAAGAAAATCATAAATCAAGAGTCTGAGATCTAATGGAAACTAACCTTAATAATAAAGATTTCAGTTATTTATCATATCTTTCGTGGCAAACTATTCCATTGAAATATATATTATTTTTCGTTAATATCAATCCTTTTAGAGTGGAAAAACTTGGAGGAATCATCTTCCAAGTATATTTTAGTGGTAGGTTGTAACTTGGAAAATTGGGGTCTAGAACCTATCATAACCATTTTGAGGCATTAAACAACATTTTTTGGGTGTTCTAGTGTCCAAACATTAAGCCCAACCTCTTAAGAATGTTCTACACTCCAAGACCTTTCCAACGACGTAGAACGTGCATCAATAAGAGCTCGTATGAAAATTTTATGCCACCCACAAATTAGCTTACTTTGTTGACCACCATGATACGAGAGGATTCCATGTCATCCCCCATTAATCATGCATCTAGAGCTATCCACATATGCAATTTAAAAAATATTTTAGAAGTTTCAAAACCATATCACAATTGAGGGCTAAGGAAGTAAGAAACCTACCCCTTGATGGCTATTCAGATATGTTAAATACTGGGCCACTAGGAGGATAAGGGTGTAACAACCATGTTTATCCTAGTCCGTAAATATAAGTATTATTATGAAAAAACTTTACATAGTTATGCATGTGATCAAGGAAAGATAATGAACCTTGATGTATTTTTTACGATATATATTTGATTTTAATATAACAGGGATATGATGAGATACTACTAAAGGAATGACCTTAACAGGCTACAATGTCATGAGAGGAATGGAAATGAGGGAGGTAATTACTAATTTAAATGAATCTACTAGGAAATATCCTGTCTAATTAAAAATGGTGCATACCTAAACTGTCCCTAGCCCTGAAAATGGATTATCAGTCAAGATAGTAGTTGGAACAGTTTCTTTGGAAGTTAAGAAAGGATGGGAAATGTACCTTGAGGAAACTTCAGGAATGATCCATGAAGTCCTTGAGGAGACGGTAGGAAAATAGGGTGAAAGGACAGAGAGAGAGAACACACATAGATGGGCATAGGTCGAGAGCAGTTGGAGATAGATAGAGAAGAGAAGTAGTAGAGAATTCGTGAAAATCTTGGAGATATCCTCTCGTGACATCATGCCGTGGATTGGGGGTGGTTTTTTGTAGCAAAGGTTAGAGCCACCTTTCCTATGGTTTGGCAGAGAGTGGTTCACCCTATAGTAGTGGCTAGCATATATCTAAAAAAATTGATAAGTTCCTTGTATCGATTCAATGTATTAACTAGAGTGCATGAATGGATTTGAAAAATCGATATAATGAATTTGAAGTCTGACTTCTTACTTCAAGAAATGCCTTGTATGTGTATAAAATGAACATATATATTAGTATGTGAATCTTGTGTCTTAGATATAGATAATATCTATATCTATAGGAATAACTGCAAACATGAATTTATAAGATGTTTTTGTGATTTGCAATGTGGGAGTGAGTATGCACGACTGCATTTGTTTGTATATATAAGTGTATGCACTAGTGTGTTCTTGTATGGAAGTTTTGGCAGCATGAAAATACCCTGGATATGATGAAACCGAGGTACCTTGGGTGAGAAACTCTCAATAACCCATAAACCCTATAGAAGAACACGAGGAAAACCCTCGCAAAAATGACTAAGTCTACGTTCATAATACTAAGTCAATGGAGGATCCCTAATTCACTTGGGAGGATTGTGGCCGCAAATTTGCACAGATGATTAAATTTGGGCCCTTTATAAGGATAAATTCGAGACGATACATTAGTTGTTGGATCTGAAAGTGGAGATAACCCCCACCATTGATGTATATCACAAGGATTTATTTGAAGCCTAGGATATCAAAGAATAATCGAGGTTCATCAGATATATCAGCCAAAACATCACAGCCGTAGATCTTCAAAAATATCTAGAGGGAATTTAGTTTCTCGAGATATCAGAGCAGTAGACCCCAAAATAATTCTAAGTACAAGACCCTTTGTAATTCTAACACATGGACTTCCAGGGACTAGGGTTCCATCCCATGGTCTCGTGCCTTGTTGCATAAGCATGCGGGAGAGGGAGAGAATGTGATGTCATAGTGTCATAAGGTGCTATCTTGGAAGCCACGATGTCATGGGGTTGATACCTGTCCACATCTGGTTGTAGGTGAGTAAATAATGGGCCCATGTTGGGGTTTATCCTTTGGAAAAGTACCTTAAAATATTATTCGTCAAATCTAGGAAGCAAACAGATATGAGCCATTGATCATGGTTAGATGGGGTTAATTGGATCCCAGAACCCCAGAAGTTTTCCTAAACTCAAATATTTGGATGGATTGGTGGCCCGATGCTCCATGGGAAGTGTGAGCATAGATGATGTAATATGTGACGTGTTGTGCCAACATGGCAGTCAAGTTGTCATCGGGGTGACACTTGTCAGATCCTAGTTCAAAAATGAATTGAGTGTGGGACTTTTTGAGTTATAACCTTGTAACATATCCTTGGTTTTTCAACCATCATATCTATTGGTTGATGGATACTAGCCATAGATATTCGTAGAAGTTCAGCAGTGATTCTAGCATCTCAAGGTACCGGAGCATCGATCCCTACAAGAGTTCAAAGTTCAAATATTTTGGAATCGCGTAGGTTGATATCCAGTGGGCGAGAGGATATCCATCATATATCTATGAGAAAATGGATAAAATCCTAGCCACATATCTCGTGGGTTCCTAACCCCATGATGATATTGATTATGATCTCGTAATTACAGGATTAATATTAAATAATCCCCTTGTAATCCCCAGAACTAAGAGATTTCTAGATCAACATCAAAATTAAGATCCAACCACCGATGTCGGTGGTGATGTGGCACATAACAAGTGGTCTACATGCCATGACAAGGAAAGTCCACATGTCACCCTAAGGTGGTTCCAGGTGTCATGCAGTTTTTCCAATACTGGACAAGGATTCGTGGGGAAAATGAATTCCACGTTTCAAGTGGTACAAGTGCCACCTATCATTCCACATGTACAAAATGATAGCTAATCATTAAATTGGCATAGAGTTAGGAAGAGAAGAAATTGGTCACCCGGGGACCCAATGTTCTAGTGCATGGAAGCCACGTGTTGTAACATGAATCAAGAAAGGTGGCATCCTATGATAGGGCCACGTGTTCTGAGTGCTCACACATACCATATTCGATGATTTGGGTATGTCAAAGGGTAGGTAATACCGATGGTTGGTGAGTGAATATGATGTCAAAAAATGTCACATGACCTATGCATGATGGACAAGTGTTAGCACCTGACAGTGAGATACGAGTGCAATGTGATAATATATACCCCATGTTATCTCACGTGGGAAGGCCATGTGTCACTTGGAGGCAATGCTATGTGTGATACCAAGCTCCATACCATGTGTCATGACAAGTCATTTTTTGTCATCACATGTTTGGAGAATATTTGTTGAGGTGTGAAGTGCGGGTCTAGTTGAAGGCGAGCATCCATGGGATGAAAACATTAATTTTGTGATTGTAATATCATGGGATTGATCTTCATTGTTGATCAGAGTTAAGGAGGGTCAATCAAACCCCATAAGACTATAGAGTTTTCATGAGCAGAGAATTTGGAGGATTTGGTGTTTCGATACCTGATTTCTATGTGTCATGATCTTGGTGAATGATGGATGGTGGCACGTGGTAGGACCACGTGTCCAGGACACCAACTCATATCAGGTTGGGCGTTGAGGGAAAAAAATCATGCAGGCCCTCTTGTTGGGTTGTTGGTCCAATAACCCAGCATGATATGGGGTGACATTTCTCAACCATATCCCGATGGACATGTGGCACCCTCTCATATTAGACCGAGCCTCTAAGGGTTAAGTAAAATGAGAATAATCCAAGACTCTAGTACCCAATATGTTGAAGGGTTTTGTGGATTAGGTGGCAAGCACCATGATGATGCTATGCTATTTTCCATGAGTGTGTAAAAGGAATACATGTCATGATGTGGTAGTTCCACATCATATGACCAAATGACATGGATCCATGTGGATGCCACGTGTCTTTACATTGGAAAATATCTAAAACTTTAAAGGGCCATAAATTTTGATCTAGATCTTAGATTTAGACAATCTTACAGTCATTGGAAAGATCTCAACGAGAAACAGATGATGGGATTGTAGCATTCCAGATATAAAATAATATGTATAACATAAACATTTTATCTATAAATGGAAAACAAGCAATGATATAATCAAAACAATACCAAAAATATACCAGAGTAACACCAGAAGGAGAACTTTGAATACTAATATCAATGTTCACTAGACTTTTAGAGGGGGAAACCTCCAATAGAGTAGAGCTCTATTACAATAATATCTAGGACAAGATTTCTCATACACTATACTTCTCTTTATACTCTATCTATCCAAAAGAACAATCTAGAGGAAGATCCTTCTAGAACCAGAAGCTTCAATTAGGTCTTCTTACATTTGACTTATTCATATTTAATGATAGGCCTTATTAATATTGGCCTTTATTAGATGGAATTATATTATTTTACCTATGTGAGGGGTTAGGGAGCTTAGGTCCCTGACATGCCCCCCCCCCTTGAAAAACAACCTTTTCCTTAGGGCTTCAGATGAGGGAATTGTTGTATAATGGTGGTCGACTCCCAAGTGGCATCTTCTAGAGGTGTATCTTTCTCTTGGAATAACACTTCCTGGATGGTGTATTGACAGAGATGATGTTCTCTCTAGGACAAGACATCTTGTGGCTACAACCATATGGAACCTTCTTCATCCAACTCAGGGAGATTAGTTTGAGTTTGGCACTTAGTTCCAATCACCTTCTTTAACCAATAAACATGAAAAACATGATGGAGCTTTGACTAACTCAGTAGAGATAAATTATAGGCCATTGATCCCACATGCTTGAAAACTATATAAGGACAATAAAATTTGGGCACAAGTTTTTGACAATGTTTCTTTTGAGTGAAGTCTTCTTATAAAGATGTAGTCGAATAAATAACTGGTTTCCTTCAACAAAATGGCATTTAGAACGACCTTGATCTTCGTGTTTCTTCATGCGATTCTGAGCCATTACCAAATTATCTTTGAGGGCATGAATAATAGCCACACATACTATAATATTTTTGTCAACCACCTGAACCTTCGAGACCCTTATCATATAGGAAAGAACTAATGGGGGATTTTTTCCATAGACTGATTCAAAAGGAGTCATGCAAGTATATGTATGGTAAGATGTGTTGTAACACCATTCAACTAGGGGTAACCATTGAGCCCACCGATTTTTCTAATCTGATGCAAAACACCTCAAATATGTTTCCATACACTTGTTGACAACTTCAGTCTATCCATCTGTATGGGGGTGATAGGCAGTGTTGAGATGCAATTGGGTTCCCTGTACTTTGAAACATTCTTGCCAAAAATTGTTTGTGAAAGTGGGGTCTCGATCAGAGACAATAGAATTAAGCATGCCATGAAGCTTCAAGATATTATCCATGATGATTTGTGCCACGGTGGAGGATATGAATGGGTTTTGAAGAGAAAAAAAATGAGAATATTTGGAGAAGCAATCTAATACCGCCATGATGACTGACTTATTGCCCGATTTAGGTAAGCCCACAATGAAATCCATAGAAATATCTCGCCAAATAGTAGAGGGACTCAAAAGCAGTTGGAGTGCTCCTGGGGATTTGACAATTTCTCCCTTGTTGTTTTGACAAAATTCACATTCATCCACAAAGGTGAGGACATCATGTTTCATACCCTCCTAGAAAAAATATCGTTTGACCCGTTCATAGGTTTTTGTAAGCTCGGAATGCCCCACTGTGGGTGAGGCATGAAGTTCAGAAAGAACTATGGATTCAAGATGGGATTGTTTGCATAAATATAAGTGACCTTTGTAGCGAAGCTCTTCATTATGCCAAGAGTAACCTGGAGAAACTGAAGAATGGTGTTGTAATTGATGGAGAAAGCTAGAAATTTTGGAGTGTTGCAACCATTCCTGACGAACAGTTTGGATCCAATCTGGTACAATGAAGGAGAGGGAGAAAAGGGACCCGTCTTCTTCAAATTTATGGGAAAGAGCATCGATCACTATATTTTACTTTCACTTCTTGTAATTGATCTCGCAATCATAGCCAAACATCTTGGTCACCCATTTTTTCTACACTGGTGATGAAATTCGTTGTTCCAGGAAATACTTGACACTCTAATGATAATTTTTTATTTGAAATCATTGACCCAATAAATAAGGATGCCAGAGATCTGCAACATGTAGAATATATAATATTTCATTTTCATAAATGGATTGGCCCAAATGTCGCTCTGAAATTTGTGTTCTAGTAAAGGTCAAGGGCCTTCCATCTTGCATGAGGACAGCTCCAATTCCTTTTCCAGAAGCATCACATTCCAATACAAATGTCTTTGTGAATTCTGGGAGATCTAGGAAAGGAGTCGATCACATAGCATCTTTTAAGGCTTGGAAGACATGATCTACAATTGAAGTCCAAGTGAAAGAATTCTTTTAAGGAGGGAAGTGAGAGGAGCTGTAATATTTCCATAATTCTGAACAAACTTCCTATAATAGCCCGTTAAACCTAGAAAACCATGCATGCTCTTAAGAGTTTTATAGAGACTCCAATCTTTCATAGATTCAATTTTCTTAGGATCCACACAGAGACCATCCTTTCCGAAAATATGACCTAGGTATTCCATTTATGAGTAACCAAAGGAAAATTTAGATTGTTTGAGTAAAAGTTGATGTTTAGAGAGTATATGGAGGACTTGATTCACTTAGGAGAGATGGGAGGGCCAAGTTTTACTATAGATGAGAATATCATCAAAGAAAAATAAGAAAAAAATTATGGATAAAAGGATGGAAGACATGATTCATAATACTTTGGAAAGTGGAAGGAGCATTACACAATCGAAAGGGAAATACCAAGAATTCATAATGAACCTCATGAGTGCGAAATGCAGTCTTGGGAATGTCTTCTGATTTCATACAGATATGGTGGTATCCAGAACGTAGATCCATTTTGGTGAAGTACTCAGCACCACTCAATTCATCCAAGAGTTCATCAATGATAGAAATCAAGAATTTGTCTTTGATTGTGATTTTGTTGAGGGCACAAAAATTAGGACACATGCGCGAAGTACATTATTTTTTGAATATCACACTACTACATTGGGTGCAAATTACAACGAAATATTACGACGGTTTAGAATTTCGTCGTATTTTTTTTTCTTTTTTTGTACTAAATATACTCTTCTTTTTCGGGGTCCAAATGTTGGTCACTTTAGTGACCAACATTCCAGATTGGTCGTTTTAATGACGAATGTTAGTCTCTCTAGCGACTAACCACCCTTTAGTCGCTCTAGCGACCAATAATAGCATGTGTGGGAATCAAACGGTCATTTGCGGAAAATCAATCATATATATATTCTAGTTAAGACAAATTTGCTATTGTTACGACAATCATTTTCTAAAGTTGTGAAAATCATTCAGGTGTTCTAATGTAATGGGGTTCTGTTTTTTTATGAAATCTTGATTTCAATTCTCTTTCAAGAAGAGAAACATTGAATTGATCAAACTCTACATAGATGAGATTTTGAAGGTCAATACTTAAAAATTTTCTGTGTGATTTAGTAATTTGGTGCTATTGAGCTATTTTATGGTTTATTTTCACTCCTTATAGGGGTTTAGAGGAAGAAGTTATAGGTGCTAATTAGGGATAAAAGATATATGTGTTAAGTGTTAAAGGTAATACATACAAATATTTAGGGGTTATAGGGGATAATTCTTAGGGGTTATATATGCTAGGGTTTTAGTATTTAAGTGATGAATATGTTATAGGTATTTGGAAATAATGGGTTATAACTATTAAAAGTTAAATTAATTATAAACTGGATGAGGTGTTATGGGTTATAAATATTATAAAGAGTAGAGATTAATGGTTAAGTACTTACATGAGTTATGGTTAGGGAGGTTAGGGGTGATGTTAGTTAAAGGACTTAAAGAGTATACATGTTTGGATTTATAGGGGTTATAGTTGTTAATAATTAGGTGATACGTGTGTAATGGGTTATATGGGTGAGGGGTTAGATGTCATGGCAGTAAGGGGTTAGTGTTTTACGAATATGGATTATATGGATTTAATGTTTTACAAATAGGGTAATATCGGTAAGGGTTAAAGGGGTTAGGGTTTTAAGTGTTAGGAGTTATGAGTTATAAGGATTAAAGGTTGTAAGAGATATTCTTTATGGCTTGGAAGGGATCAATGTTAGGTTTAGTAAAGTTTAAGGGTTACAATGGTTATAAGGTTTATGGTTTATAAGTTCATGTATTACGAATTAGAGATGACAACTTATAGAATTAACAAAGATGTGTTATCATATTAAAGAGGATATATGAGCTATATGTGTTAAGACCTAGGGTCGATAAATGTTTGGGGTAAGGGATTATAGGGGGTTATGAATTATAAGGTATATATGTAGAAGGTTATGAAAGTTCTGTGTTTTGTTATGGTTTGTAGAGAATAGATGTGATATAATTTATAATATTTAGGTGTTAATGTTTATATGTGTAATAAATTAAACATTATAGGGGTTACAGATTAAATTGATTACAAATATTAGGTTCTATATGGACTACGAAATATAGAGGTTATAAATTATA
>ML779487.1:714662-726799 GCA_009831015.1 Picea engelmannii | reverse complement strand
GTGGGTTATAAGTGTTAAGGTTTTTGTACCTTAAGGTTACAAGGATTTAGGGCAATAGGGGCCAAAGGGATTAATTGATGATAAGGCTTAGGATTTATCAATATCATTAATGGTTATAGTGTTTATTTTAAGGGTTATACTAGTAATTGAGGGTGAGAAAGTTAAATGGATTAGATGTTATAGGTTAGATATCATGACATATTATATTGCTTATGGGTTATAATGTTATGGAATAGGGACTATAGAGGTTAAGAATCATGTCTTAAATGAGTGAAATTTATGTGTATTAGGTGTTATGGGTTATAATTCTTAGAAATTAAGGGTTAAATATAAAATCTATACGTTTTGGCATTGTCTAAACATTCAACTTTTTAAACTTTTTCACCGGAATCCGATGAAATAGATCTTGGTGAAATCCCCATTTTTGGTTGTTTAAATTGCATTTTTTAATGCATAAATAGATTCAACACCATGAAAAACCTTTAGGGCACTCGAATTATATAGAGTCAATCAATCAAATATGGAGTTCCAACAAATTTTGGTCAAATTTCAGTAGGAAAACATCAAAAAATATGCCCATAAAAACTCCAAAAAGTTGAATGTTTAGACTACGCGATAAGTTTTAGGGGTTATGGATTAATTGTCATAAGGGTTAGAGTTTCTAGGGAGTTAAGGTTATATTAGGGGTTAATAATTTAAGGGTCTATAGGTGATAGGGGTTATATGCATTAGGTGTTAGTAGTTACATATAGGGTTATGAGGGATAACGACTATGGAAATAAGGGTTAGGGGTGATCCATCTCCTGTTATTAATGTTTCATTCTTTTAGGTTTCATGATTTGTCCCTTAATTTTTCTTAACATGGTGTATAATTTTCATTACAAATATCTAAAAATATACCAAATTATTTGAATAGATTTGGATATTGTACTTATAATGTTTCAATGGATTTGTTGTAATAGGTAATTACAATGTCAACTCTAGACGATAAAAGAGATCTTGTTTTGTTAAAGAGACACATGGTGATTCATGGTGATGGGAAATGTTATTTCCCTTGTTGTGAATGCAGGGGTTTTAATGGAAGAAGACTACCTTTAAAATTAGTTGAAAAACATTGTAGGGAGAATGGGCATGTTGAAGGGGGAAATGAATATCATCCCATGGAAATTAATTAGTTATTATATATATTTAAGGGTATTATACATTATTATTATTATTATTATTATTATTATTATTTAATTTGTCTTTCAAAATAATATTTGTGATATACTCCAACTGTATTTTATTGCTTCCATTGTTTTTATTAAAGAAAAATCATCCTAAGAATGTGAGGCCGCCTAGTAGGAGACGTTTTCATAGAGATAATATGAAAGAACAAGCTGAAACTTAATCATGTGGATAATGGTGATCACATTATTCCTATGGAAAATGATGATATTAATAATACAGTTGATGATGATGGGACAAATAGATTGATCCAAGACATTTATAATGCTCCAATGGATGATGATGTCAACATGGGGGAGGACAACCTGTAGGATGATAATGATGATTGTGATGAGGAAAATGATGATGAATATATTTTTATTAAACCTATCCTTCAAAATGCCACTGAATCCCTATATGAAGGAACAAAAAAAGGTGTTCTCTATGTTGTAATGTTGTTGGTCAACTTGAAGGTATCAAATGGTTTGTCAAACACATGTATGATAGATATCCTAAGGTAAGCAACATAATTTTACAGTTTTATGAAATTTTCAACTTTTATTTTATTTTATTTTCAGTGTCAATTGATGTCTAAATTAAGGATGCAATATTTATGATGATTAATATAATTTTCATTATTGATTTTCTTTTTGTATATTGTTGTGGTAGGTTGATAGGTGAATATTTCTTACCATGAAAAAATAAGTTACCTTGCACATACCAAGAATTATCAATCATTCTAAAAGAAATTGGAATGGAATATCAGGTTATTGATGCATGCCCCAATGATCACATAATATATTATGGAGAATATGTATATGAATCAAATTGCCCACAATGTCAAATCAGTAGATATCGAACTGATCAATTAAAAAGAAAGGTGCCTCACAAGGTTCTTCGTTATATTCCCATAATTCCACGCCTGCAACGACTATTTAGATTTCACAACATAGCACAGTTTATGGATTACCATGCATGGAATAGAAGTGAAGATGATGTTCTTCGAATGCCTGCAGATGGTTCTTTATATAAAAATATCAAAGAAAGATGGTCAATTTTTAAAGAAGAACCTTGTAATGTTAGGATTTCATTGGCAGCTAATGGTGTAAATGCAAACTCAGTCAATAAGAGGAAGGTTTTATTTGCTAAGATTCATTAATGATTTTAGCAGAAATATTGGGTTTATTTTCTCAACCACAAATCAAAGACATTTGAAAAATTTAGAGAATTTAAATATTTGACAAAGAAACTAAGTGACAAATATATCAAATTACTCATATTAGATCGAGGAGGTGAGTATGACTCTAAAGAATTTCTTGCAAATTGGATACAATGTGGGATCAAGATACATTTTACCACAAGATACACTCAACATGAGAATGGAGTAGCTAAAAGGAGGAACCAAACAATAATAAATATGGTCAGAAGCATGTTGAAGGCCAAGAATTTGTCAATTGAATACTAGAGTGAAGCAATGGCAAGCTCAGTGTATATTTTTAATTTGTCACCATCTAACAATTTGGACAATCAAGTCCGTCAAGAATCATGGAGTGATATGAAATCAAGTGTTTCTCATTTTAAAGTTTTTGATTCTGTGGCTTATGCACATGTTACTGAAGAGTTGAGGAGAAAGCTTGAAGATAGAAGCAAAAAATGCATATTTTTTGGATATAGTGAACAATCTAAAGCATACAGGAAGTATAATCCTATTACCAAGAATTTGATAGTAAGAAGATATGTGAAATTACAAGAAGATAAATATTAGGATAACCAAACAAGTGAAATTATTGTAGATCATATTCCTTCTATACAACAAGTAAACAGGTGGAAGTTACAATACATCAACCTTCTCCACCAAGACTTCAAATATTTCAAGTGCAAGCCCAAGGAGAACAAATAGAGCATAGTCCATATTCTTCTTCTAGCAATGATTCAGATCCCACTATAGAAAATTTGAGCAACCATAAAACAAGAAGCTTGAGATAAATTTATGAGTAGAATGATGATGTGGATCAACAAGAACACTTTTCTATGTTAACTTATCAACCAGTATACTTTGAAGAAGTAGTCAAAGAAAAAAAATGGTTGATGCAATAAATGAAGAAATTGAAGAAATTGAAAGAAACGACACAAGGAATCTTGTCGATCTCCCTGTAGGTAAAACCAACATTAGAGTTAAATGGATGTATAAGACAAAATTCAACAAGAAAGGAAAAGTATAAAAGAAAAAGGAAAGACTTATAGAAAAAGGGTTTGCTCAACAACCCGGTATTGACTATGGAGAAATATTTTCTCCAGTAGCACGTTTGGAGACTATCAGAGCAGTTTGGACTATTGTAGCTCAAAAAAAATGGCCAGTCTATCAAATGGAATTTAAATAATGCTTTATAAATGGAACTTTATAGGAATAAGTTTATGTGGATCAATCACTAGGATTTCAGATTAAAGGTAAAGAGTACAAAGTTTACATATTGAATAAATCCATGTACATTTTGAACTAAGCACCAAGAGCTTGGTACAGTTGCATTGATTCGTATTTTCTCAACAATGGGTTCAATAGGAGCAGTGATGAACCCACACTTCACACCAAAAGAGATCAGAAAGGTAATATTTTGATAGTTTGTCTCTATGTTGATGACGTGATTTATACAATAAATTTTTTGTTGAATGAATTCAAAGCAACCATGCAAAGTGAATTTGAGATGACTGATCTGGGTCTTGTGAAAGTTTTTCTGGGAATTGAATTTGAGCAATTTGAAGGGGTAATTTTTATTTGTCAATGAAAATATGCCACAGATAGTTTGAAAAGGTTCAAAATGAATAAATGGAAGACAACAGATACACCAATTGCAACAATTACAAAGCTAAGTAAGAGAGATGAAGGAGCATCAATTGATCATAACTTGTATAAGAGGCTTTCAGGTAGCCTCATGTACCTTACAGCTTCCAGGCCAGATATTATGTATATAATGAGTTTAATTTCAAGATTTATGGAATATCTTAAAATCTCTCATTGGAAAGTTGGAAAATGAATTTTGAGGTATATTGCATGTACAACATATTATGGAATTTTGTATTCCAATTCAGAAGATGATTCGATTATTGGATAGACAAATAATTTTTTTGTAGGTAGCGTTGATGATAGGAGAAGTACTTCTGGGTATGAATTTTTGTTGGGTACAGGTTTAATTTCATGGAATTCAAATAAACAACCCATCTTCACAATTTCTTTAGCAAAAGAAAAGTATGTGGCAGGAACTTTAGTAGTTGGCCATGCAGTTTAGTTGAGAAGGATCCTTAGTGATCTTGCACATGAAGACAAGGAGCCAAATCCTATACTTTGTGACAATAGTTCAGAAATTGCATTATGTAAGAATCGTGTGTTTCACCACAACAGTAAACACATTGACACTCATTATGATTTCATCTGTGAGCTTGTACATGATGGTATCATCATGCTACATTTTTGTGGTTTGAAAAAATAATTAGCAGATATATTCACCAAACCATTGGGAATAAATACTTTTGAATTTCAGAAACAACACTTAGGCATTGTTTATGTTGACTTTTGCGATGGTTGAAATTAAGGGGGAGTGTTGAATAATGAAATTTCTCCCTCATTACATGTTTGAATAAAACAGATAAATGTATAGAAATATAAATTGCATAGATATGATAGGGAATTTTGATTTATTAGGTAGGTGAATGATGGATAATTATAGATAAATATCTCATCTCATGTATTTTGATTTCAAGTTTCCATGTGAATGTGAAGAAGAGCTCAAGAGCTCCATTGTTGTGTGTGTTCATACTATGTTTTGTGAATTCTTGTCTCTTCTTGAACATGAACATGGTATCAAAGAAGGAGTAAGACTCTTTGAATATTGGGGAGAAATTTGGAAGCTACAACAAAGAAATTTGAATCTTTGTCAACCCAAAATAGGAGGAGGGACATTTCAAGGCATGATGGTGCAAAAATTGGAAGAAAAATGCTTCAACAAATCACGTTTTAGAGCTCGGTCACCCCTTGCCTTTGTACAGAGTGGGACTAAACTATTTAGGTCACCCCTATCTAGTTTAGGACCAACAATCAAGCATTTTCGATCACCCAGTTTCCCCTAGAACACACAGAAACTGCGACTGAAAAGCATCACTTATATGATTTTCTCTAGTCGCACCGAGACTGAAGAAAAAAGTAGACTAAGAATGAAAACATTTTGGGTTTTTCTGTTTTGACAGAGAAAAGACTATATTCATCAAGTTTTAAGCCAATAAGGGGATTCGATTGTCAACAACAGATTCATGGTGACTAGTAGCACTCTAATGCTCATGCGAGGTCCAATCTTAATGAATAAGAACTATGATGTATGGTCTATTAAAATCAAAAAATTTCTATGGTCTGAATATTGTTGGAAAGCAGTAGTTTATGGGTTAAAGGAACCAGATCTGGTGGATCTACAAGCCATGACGAACGCGCAAATACTTGCACTTGGAGAACTCAAGAAGAAGGACAACAAATCACTTTGGATCATTCAACAAGGGTTAGAGTAATACATTTCGCCCAAATTCGCAACAAAAGATCATGCCAAAAAAGAATGGGATACTCTTGAAATCGCATATGAGGGCATAGACAAAGTAAAAAATGCAAAGTTGCAGACACTTAGGAAGAGTTTTGAGACTCTTTAGATGAAGGATTTTGATTATGTGGATCATTTCATGACCCACTTCACGAGCATCGTGAATCGGCTGTGCACATTTGGAGAAGACATTCAAGAAAAAACACCATTAAGAAGGTACTTCATAGCCTTCTCGATAAGTTTAATATGGTCATAGTTTCCATAGAAGAGTCGAAAGACCTGTTAACCCTCACAGTTGAAGAAATCATGGGATCTCTATTAACCCATGAAAATAGGTTTAGTCAAAATACTGAATCTTTAGAGAATTCATTTCAGTTGCAGGCCTCCATAAGTAGACGTAGAGGTTGGAGGAATAGAAGTAGAGGAATATGAGTTAGAGGATACTCTCAAACATGTGGGAGGTCAACCTCAAAATGTTCATAAAAGAGTGAACAGTCAGAATAGAGGAACTCTCAAAACCAAAGGGGGAGAGACACAAATTTCAATCAACCAAGGTGGACTGAAAAATCAAGGATCTCATGTTATTATTGGAAGAAATTTGGTCATTATGAAAGTGAATGAAGAAAGAAGCAAGCATATGTGAATAGGGGCAGAGAAAATTTTACCAACACTAAAGAAAAAACATTTCAATCAATGTTCTTCTCATGTCCATTCATAGAAGAATAAAACAACAGTCATGATCCCTGGTTGTTGGATAGTGGCTAAAACAATCACATGACATGTAACAAAGATTTTTTTACTAGTTTAGATAGCTCTTTCACATCTCAAATTAAATTGGGATATGATTGTCAAAATAAAGTTTTAGGCAAGTGTGTAATTTTTGTATTGACCAAACAAGATGAAAAGAAATATATTCATGATGTTTATTATGTACCTGATCTTAGACATAATCTAATGAGTGTAGGAAATATGAATGAACATGGATATAGTCATTTTTTAATATTCCAATTGTACAATATTGGACAAACCACCGAGTAAGAAAATCACAACTACATTACAAATGACCAAAAACAAGATGTTTCCTTTGATATTGAGAAATGTAAATGTGTCATAGTCATATGCCCAAAATGTGTCAAGCTCAGATGAGACTTAGTTGTGGCATCTTAGATATGGTCATTTACTATTTATTAGTCTTAGTCTTTTACAGAAGAAATCTATGGTCAAAGGTTTTCCCATCATAAATGAATAGAAAAACTCAAGAGGAAGAAGTTTTTATTTCCTAACATTCATTGATGATTTTAGCATGAGAGCTTGGGTTTATTTTCTTAAATACAAATCATAGACATTTGAAATTTTGAGAATTTAAATCTTTGACATAGAAACAGAGTGGTCAATATATCAAAGTACTCAGATCAAATTGAGGAGGTGAGTATGACTCCAAAGAATTTGCAGCATATTGCAGTAAACATGAGATCAAGAGACAGTTTACCACAAGATACACTCCACAATCGAATGGAGTAGCTGAAAGGAAGAATGAGACAATAATGAATATTGTCAGAGGCATGTTGAAGGCCAATAATTTTTCAAATGAATACTCGAGTGAAGTAATGGCATGCTCAATGTATATTTTTAAATTGTCACCAACCAACAGTTTGGAAAATCAAGTCCCTGAAGAAGCATGGTGTGGTACGAAATCAAGATAAACAGGTGAAAGCTACAGGAAAACAAACTTCTCCACCAATACTTCAAAGATTACAAGTACAAGGCCAAGGAGAACAAAGAGAGCATAGTCCATATTCTTCTTCTAACAATGATTCAAATCCCACTATAGCAAATTTGAGGAACGAGAAAACAAGAAGCTTGAGAGAAATTTATGAGTAGAATTATGACGTGGATCAACAAGAACACTTTGTTATGTTATCCTATCAACCATTATACTTTGAAGAAGTAGTGAAAGAAGAAAAATGGGTTGATGCAATGAATGAAGAAATTGAAGCAATTGAAAGAAACGACACATGGGATCTTTTTGATCTCCCTACAGGTAAAAGCAACATTCGAGTTAAATGGTTGTATAGGAAAATTTAATGAGAAAGGAAAAGTACAAAAGAAAAAGGCAAGACTTGTAGCAAAAGGGTTTGCTCAACAACCAGGTATTGACTATGGAGAAACATTTGCTCTAGTAGTACATTTGGACATTATCAGCATTTGACAGGAAGAAGATTGTGTGAATCCACCACCATGATTTCATATTAAAGGTAAAGAGTACAAAGTGTACAGATTGAAGAAAGAACTATACGGTTTGAAGTAAGCACCAAGAGCTTGGTACAGTCGAATTGATTCATATTTGATCCACAATGGGTTCAGGTAATATTTTGATGGTTTGTCTCTATGTTGATGACACTATTTATACAAGAAATTTGTTGTTGAGTGAATTTGAAGCAGCTATGGAAAGTGAATTTGAGATGACTAATCTCGGTTTTATGAAATATTTTATGGGAATTGAACTTGAACAATCTAAGAAGGGAATTTTTATTTGTCAATGAAAATATGCCACAAATATTTTGAAAATGTTCAATTGATGAAGGAACATCAATTGATTATACCTTGTATAAGAGGCTCCTAGGCAGCCTCTTGCACCTTACATCTTATTATGTATGCAATGAGTTTAATTTCGAGATTTATGGTATATGCTAAAATCTCTCATTGGAAAGTTGGAAAAATAATTTTGAGGTATATTGCAGGTACAGATTATGGAATTTGATATCCCAATTCAAAAGATGACTCAACAATTAGCAGATATCTTCACAAACCATTGGGAAGAAATACTTTTTAATTTCACACACCACTTAGGCATTGTTTGTGCTGATTTTTTTAATGATCCAAATTAAGGGGTGTGTTGAATGATGTAATTTCTCCCTCATTACCTGTTTGACTAGAACAAATTGATGGATAGGCATATTAATTGCATAGATAAAGTAGGTGAATTTGCATTTATTAAGTAGGTGAAGGATAGAGAACTCTGGAGAAAACTCATTTATTTTGATTTCAGTTTTCCCTGTGAATGTGAAGAAGAGCTTAAGAGTTCCATTGTTGTGTCTGTTCGTACTCTGTTTTGTGAATGAGTGTCTCTGCTTGAACATGAACAAAGGGCAATAGCACTAACGTCATATAAAAATGAGCAAGAAAAAATGCCTGTCACTGGGCAAAAATTGAGAAAATGGGTAGCGGTAAAATTCTACCGGGAAAGCAAAAAGTGGCTCTGGCACTGAGCATTATTGAAAATTTGTGTGGCATGTTAGATTCAAATATCCTTCGGATTGACTTGAATTTACTAGGGCATAAGCAAATATTGAAAAAATGGGCCGCATGTTAGATTCAAATGTCCTTCAACACTATGGCATAAGGACTAAAATATCGGGAGAGATTTCCAAAATTGCTTCGTCATGAAGCAATGTCAAAACTTCGTTGAATGTATAATACAGGGCGTTTTTGTAACCATGAAATTTTATAGGTAGCATTGATTTTAAATCCCAACCCTGCTTCCACGTCTTCCAAAGCCTGTAAGTTAGAAAGAAATCGACGCAGTTTCACAGGGAAAAAGCATTGATTTGAAATCCCAACCCTGCTTCCACGTCTTCCAAAGTCTCTGAGTTAGAAAGAAATCGACGCAGTTTCACAGGGAAAAATGAAGGATGCGAACAGTTTGAAAAGGAGTTAGAAAGAGAGCGCGCAACTGTCATAGAAAAAAATGAAAGATGCGAACACTTTGAAAAGTTGTCTACAATTGCAGAGAAAACGGCTATATTCAACCCACTAAGTTGACTAAACTGGGAAGAACCGAGAAGACACAAGTGGGCGGCCGACTAACCTGACTGGACTGAGGGTATAGCGGTGAAAAAATACGTGGGAGGCGACTGCCTTGACTGGGCATAAGGCGATAAAATAGTTGGTCTGCAATATTAAATTCCCTGCCGTGTGAGTATTGTAGAGTTTGGCGTATATGTAACGCATATGTACGTGGACACAATTGATTACCTTTAAGAACCCCAGATTTTCTTCGTGATTAATTGCCAAAAGTGTCATATTTTATTATGATTGATTGATTGCAAAATAGAGTTCATAAATGGACAGGTTAAATAAGTATATTATTTTCATAAGGAAGGGTTAAATAAATATATTATTCATAGTGATAAGTGCTCTAGTGGAAAGAGCTTAGTTATCCCAACTTATTTAGAAATGGATATAATTAATTATCTTTTAATTATAAATTCTAATTGTATTATTAGTCATTGAAGATGTTAGCATACCATTTATTCAATCATATTGATTCTCATTTAATCATATTAATTCTCTTTTAAATGATTAAACAATATAATATTATACAAAACTTTATTGACAGGTTTGGGGTGATTAACAAACAGTACCTCAGGCCTCAAGATCCCGTATCGGGGCATGTACTTCATTCTATTTTTTAACGGTGTGAAGCGTGACATGGTCGGCGGACATATAATACGAGCAGACATGGCCAAGTGTCTGCTTTATCTAGCTCAGATAGAATGGCGGGAGCTCGAGTGACCCCATATATACTGCAACTCAAAGAACACTTCTATCTTTTTACTAACCTTCATAACCTTTATATAATACCCTGCATTCATAGCGATTCTAGGGAGGAAAGTGTTCCAAATAGTCATTGTTATTTATTATACTGTATTATAATACCCTGCATTCATAGCGATTCTAGGGAGGAAAGTGTTCCAAATAGTCATTGTTATTTATTATACTGTATTAATCAGAGAACTCACACACAAAGAGATATGAAGAACATACAAAACATTTTGTCTATTGCATTAGAGGCATGAGTATTTATACAGTGTTGAGATAAGCTTCACCGTTGATTAGTTTCAAGATCAATGGCTTTAATTGCTTCTTCTAGAAGTTTCTGGTTCTTTCAAGAGTTTATCGAAGTCGGTGAAGTCGGTGCATTTATTGCAAGCTTATCTCTATCAACAACTGGACTGGTTGTTTAATTAATTTCTAACACTCCCCCTTAATTAAACAACCTTTACAACGATTATCTTATCTCTACATATTACAAACTTAACCTTCCCAAGAGGCTTTGTAAATATATATGCAACATTATCATTTGTGTTGCAATACAATACATCGATTTCATTTGACTGTATTTTTTCTCTTACAAAATGATAGTGTGTCTCAATATGCTTTGACCTAGCATGATACCCAGTTTGATGGAACTTTGGTTGTCACATTGGATGATTGTTGGTACTTTTTGTTTTTCTCGAGCATCTTCAAGTATCCTCTTTAGCCAAATTGCTTCACAGGTGGCAGTGCATAATGCTTTGTACTCAGCTTCAGTGGGTGACAAAGAAACAGTTGGTTGTTTCTTACTGCTCCAGGACACCATCCCTGATCCAATACTGAATGCATATCCTGTAGTAGACTTCCTGTCATTTGGATCTCCTGCCCAATAAGAATCTAAGAAACCTGTCAACTCAACATCAAAATCATTAGTATACTCAATACCAAAATCAATAGTCCCTTTCAAATATCGAAGGACTCTCTTTGCAGCTTTCCAATGATTCTCATGGGGCTTAGCCATAAATTGGCTAAGAATGCTAACTGAATATGCAATATCTGGCCTGGTTGTGGTGAGATAATTTAGACTTCCCACCAATTGTCGATACAAAGTACCATCCACTTCTTTTGAGTCATCATTATTGTTGAGCTTAACATTTTGTTCTAATGGAGTAAATATTGGCTTACATGTGTTCATATTAAACCTCCTGAGTACCTCCTTTGTATATTTTCTTTGTGTGATTAAGGTCTTACCATTTTCTCTCCATACCTCAAGAACTAAACAGTAATGTAAATGTCTAAGATCCTTCATTTCAAACTGTTGTGACAACTTTATTTTGATCTCTTCAATCATCCCAGTAGCACTTCTTGTTATGATAAGATCATCCACATATAGAGAAATCAAAGAAATTTGACCATTTCTATCTTTCTTGATATACATGTTTGGATCACTTTTACTTTTTATAAATCCTTGTTGAAAGAAAAATGTATCAATTTTCTCATACCAAGACCTAGGTGCCTATTTAAGTCCATATAAAGCTTTCTTCAACTTGGATACAAGATGTTCTTTTCCTTTCTTTACAAACACCTTTGGTTGAACAAGATAAACCTCTTCTTGTAATTCTCCATTCAAAAATGTTGACTTGACATCTAACTGATGCAACTGCCAATTGTTCTTGGTAGCCAATGCAATCATTAATCTAATAGTATTCATTTTTGCTACAGGAGCAAAAGTGTCTTCATAATCTATCCCTTCTTTTT
>ML779487.1:608116-712907 GCA_009831015.1 Picea engelmannii | reverse complement strand
AAATTAAATTCTTCTTTATGCCTGGCACATACATTACATTATGGATTTGTTTCACCTCACCAGTAGGTAAAGTCACAGATACATCTCCATACCCTTTAATTTCATGTGACCTATCATCTCCTAGATAGATCTTATGAACATCACTAATGTTTTCATGATATGTATCAAACCAATTCCTATTACATGACATATGAAATGAAGCACCAAAATCAATAAACCAGGCATTAACATCATTAGTATCTACTGATAAAGCAACATTAGAAACAAACAACTTGAGATTTTTGAAATCATCACATACTCTGGCACCTTTATCAACAAATTTTTCTGAATGTTTGTTATATTTGGACTCATTAAACTTCCTCCTCCTACAATCTTTAGCATAATGTCCAAACTTACCATAGTAGTAGCATCCTTCATTCTTCTTCACATTTGTGTTTGTGCTTGGTGGTGCCTTGCCATTATTTGGCTTTGAATGTGGCCTTCCTTCTTTATTTTTCCTCCATGACTTTCCTTTGTAGGGTTGTTTCCCTTTCGCCACCAATGCTAAATCTGAATTGTGAGATCTTCCATTGAGATTCTTTCTGGGCTCCTCCTCTTGCAGAGAAATACTTGTTAATTCATCACAAGTAGGGGCCTTTTCCCTAGCTGCAAGACCAGTAATGAACATTTGATATTCATCCAACATGCCATTTAATGTGACAGTGACCAGGTCAGTACTAGAAATCTTTTCACCAATATCCCCTAGCTTATCTTTCAAATCTTTGATTTTAGAAAGAAAGTTACTGATATTTTCATTCTCCTCCATCTTAATTGAAAGAAGATTACTCTTCAAAAATAATACATGGTTTGTGTTCGTAGTCTCATACAAACCTTTAAGTGTCTCCCAAGTTTCATGGGATGTTTTGCATTCCCTAATGTGTGGGATGATATTGTCCTTGATAGACATCCTCAATAGCACCTTCGCTTTAGTCTCTCGTCGCTCCCAATCTTGAACTGAGGCTGTTGGGGCTACTAGTTTTGCTTCATCTCCACATGCAATTGACCAAACATTGTATCCTTCCATCAACGTCTGCAACTTAAACTTTCAATTGACATAATTTTCCCCATCTAACTTATTTGATTCATTTATATATGAATCTGCCATGATATTTGTCATCTTTAAAAAACACTAAAATCACTTTAAAATGATCTAGTCCTTTTGGAACCTAATGTAGAAACTCTATACCAATCAATAATTAAAATTATGACCCCAATCACAATATCATCTCATCTTCACAAGATAAACATGTTGAACCCTTACAAATAAACACACATTTTAGATTAACACACTACCACCATTATATTCTTCAATAAATGATGTTAAAATTAACTTTCCATTCACTTAAATCCAACACCAAAATTACCACCACTATAAAACAAAATTACTTTCTACTTCCAAAATTACCACAACCACTTTTATTTTCTTATGTCTTTCAAAATTCAACCATTAAAAAAAAAACCTTCTCTCATCCTTTACACAATACAAATAACTTCTTTCACCAAATCTTCCAACATTCACCCATAAAAGGATAAAAGCTTCCTTTTTATTGAAATTTTCTAGCCATTCGAAAATATCTTCCAAAAAAAAATCTTTTTACTGAAATTTACTAGTTTATACCTTCACCTTCACGGCCTCTTAAAAAATTGAATGCTTGGACTCCAATAGCCCCAAGAGTCCATGACTCGCCCTCAGACATGGAGCAACAAATAATCTCACACCTCACAGTGCTCACCATTCTCAGGCCTCACCGCCTCACACGGTCTTCATGGCTCTCTTGGCTCTGATACCAAATCAGAGAACTCACACACAAAGAGACACGAAGAACATACAAAACAACTTGTCTATTGCATTAGAGGCATGAGTATTTATACAGTGGTGAGATGAGCTCCACCGTTGATTAGTTTCAAGATCAATGGCTGGAATTGCTTCTTCTAGAAGTTTTTAGTTCTTTCAAAAGTTTATTGAAGTCTGTGAAGTCGGTGCATTTATTGCAAGCTTATCTCTATCAACCACTGGACTGGTTGTTTAATTCATTTCTAACAGTATTGACCTGGTGCATAAGCATGGGAAATTTGGGTTCGCAAGAAAGTTCCAATTGTGTCAATCCTAAAGACATGTGACTCACTCAAGAGGATATAATATCTACATTCAACTACGGTGGCGACAGATTGGAGGAGACAATGGAAATTGGATCAATCCTAAAGACATGCGACTCACTCAAGAGGATATAAGATCTACATTAAGCTACGGTAGCGACAGATTCGAGGAGACAATGGAAAACATTAGGGCTCGAAGGTCCACTTGAATTGAATTTAACAAAGGAAATAATGGTGAAATCTTGTGAGAGAATAATTGGAGGCTCTCGGTGTTGCGAATGGCTGGCTTTCAGTTAATGAAAGTGACGTACAAGAACAATGACTTCAAGTCTCACACTCTTGGAGATTAAATGAAGGAGAAGTTGAGGATTACGATAGTTATATTAGGGTTACGACATTCGTATTAGGGGTAGGGTTTCAGACTAAGGTGTTATTAGTATTAGTGTTAGGGTTTTAGAAGATATCTTAATGTGTTTGATTCATTCGAACTAGTTTGAAATATGTATTTTTTTGGAATATATTACTTTTTAATATTTTTTCATTTTTTTTTGTGGTTACTTGAAATGTACTAGCTCATTAACATCACAATCATAATGTTTATTCATATGAGTGAAAGTTCTCTATCCACAACCTTGCTTGCAAATTGTACTTAGAGTTCAAGATTTAAAAAAATAAAATAATGAATGATAAAAAAATTATACAATCACCAAAAAAATTAAATGTACATATTTATTAATCGACTTAGAATCAACATTTCATAGCATAATATCAACATTTCATAGAATAACATTTGGGAAAATCAGGTTGAGAATTTGAGAAAACATTCTGATGAATAACTAACCATTTCAACCATAATGCTTGTCAAAATATTTCATTATAAAAATTTTGGTTATCAAATTCAACACTGAATCAAACCATAAACATGCATAGATTCTATATAAGTATTGAAGAAACAATGCACCCTTGGTTTAGACCCGCAATTCTTTATTACGATTGATAGAATGCATGCTCTAGTGCTCCAATACTGGATTATCCAACTCATGTTATTTGGTGTAACTTTGATAATGTTTATAAGATTAATAATTATGTCTAAGGCATGTATATAGGGCAACTTTTGTGATAACCTTTAAATTCATCAATTGTCAAATCTCTTAACCTGTTAATTGGGAAAAACCTGTTCACTAATACACGTTGCCACGTCACCTATACTATCCACATGTCTCTTGCTTTTTTTGTTTTCCATCACCTATAATATCTTCATGTCCCTTGCTTCCAACAACTTTAAGATGAATTCTTATAATTTTTTTGCAATAAAAGAGGTTTTTTATTCTTAGCATTTTTTTGGGTTGAAAGACATTTTTTATGGTAGTATGAAGGAGATGTGTAATTCTTTCTATGCTCAACATGGAGTTGACAAGTGACATTTGAAAAATATCAGTAACAAAAAATTATTTCAATGTTGACCATAATTAAAATATTTCAACATCCATCTTATGTAAAATTTTTATATATGAACTCTGTATATATAGAGAGAGAAATAGATAGAGTAATTGAATGTAAAAATACAATGATTTCATTGAAGGTGCTTTCTACTTCCCATAATGAAGGAGATGTGTAATTCCTTCAATGCTTAAGATTATAGAGTTTACATGTGTCGTTTAAAAAAATATTAATAAAAATAAAATAATTTCATTGTGACTATAAATAAAATATTTCTATATCCACTTGTTTTAATACCATGTGTGTTTAAATTTGACAAGTAACATTTAAAAAATATTTTAACATTCACCTTAAGAAAAATAATTTTATATTAACATTCACCTCTAAAATAATTTGATATCAATTTTGTATAGAGAAAGTAATGAAAAGTAAAAAAAATTCTTATTCCACACATAGTTGCTTTCTACTTTTCCATTTAAAAGAGATATATAATTCTTCAATGCTTAATATGGAGTTAACACATGTCATTTAAAAAAATATTGATAAAAAGTAACTCATCATAGAATTGACTAGTGATAGAGTTAAAATGAATCTAAACTGATGTAAAATCATATAAAAATAGATATCCATCTAACTTAATGAATTTCAGTTTAAGTTTAGTTAAAAATATAATAACATAATTTCTTAATAGCAAAAAAATAGCTAAATCCAAAAAATTTGGCAGAGAAACAATGATTACCCTAACTATTACTCCCATCGTTTATCGGATTGTTAAGTGGTAAAACAGAAAAACATGTGAATTCTTTACAATGCATTGTAAGCCCTTAGCAAATTTTACTGCTAGGGTTGCAAACTACTAAAAGCTGTTCAATTTATAGTAAAGGTTCATTTCATTCCTCACTGTATCGATATCTTAATCACTCATATCTAAGTTTAAAAAACCTAAACTTTTCTTACGTACATTCTTGCAAAATAAAATGTAATAAATAATTAACTCTTGAGCTATTTTTTCCAAACTACTAAAAGCTGTTCAATTTATAGTAAAGGTTCATTTCATTCCTCACTCTATCGATATCTTAATCACCCATATCTAAGTTTAAAAAACCTTAAATTTTCTCACGTACATTCTTGCAAAATAAAATGTAATAAATAATTAACTCTTGAGCTCATTTTTGTGTTGTGTAGATCCTTGGAGCTCATTCTTGTTTTGTGCATTCTTGTATTGTGTATTGCAAAATAAAATGTAATAAATAATGAACTCTTAAGCTCATTTTTGTGTTGTGATGATAATTTTACCTCAAAATGTAAAATAAAACTCGTTAGCCTAAAGATTTTACAGTGAAAATCTGGGGATGTTACGTGAGATTAACATAACTGATTTTGATATCGCTAAGTCCTAAATTCAAATTACAAAGAAGCAAATATGTCTTAAAATAATGTAGTGATTTACATAAACTCAAATATAAGTCCTAAAATGTTATGTAGAATGATAAACATAATTGAAAAGTGTAAAATAGAGATTGTAATATTTGTAAATAATGTGTGGAATGTTATGGTAATGAGTGATAAACTCAAATATAAGTCCTAAAATGTTATGTAGAATGATAAACATAATTGAAAAGTGTAAAATAGAGATTGTAATATTTGTAAATAATGTGTGGAATGTTATGGTAATGAGTGAGGATTCTACTACTTATTCTTTTAAGTTAAATAAGTATTGTTTTAGTTTTTCGTAAGGTTTGATAAACCAAAATTTATTTTATCATTATGGTTGTTTCTTAAGGACTTCACATTTATAAATAAATTATTTTATAAATTTTTAATACATAAATGTAAATATTACTAGTGTAGATCCATCTTAATCTTGGATTTGTTTGTTGGATAATGGTAATTACTCTCACTTTCTAATTAGTTTAACTTTTACACTTATGAGTAGTTTAGGTAGATCATAAGTTTTATGGTTGTATATAATATCTTGAGTCTAATATAAAATATAGAGAGAAGGTGTTTGTGGTTTGACATTAGCTCCACATTACATTCATGCAAGTTTTATGTTAGATTGAGTTGCTCTTTCTTTTGCTACTAAACAAAACATTGGTATCAAAACAAGGTTTAGACCCATCTTCAACAATATATCTAAGGGTTGTTGAAAAGAGGGATTGGATCTTTGTAGAGGGTCAATCATTAGGATTACATGAAACTAACTAACATTGTGATGTCCATCCAAAGGAGGCCACAATCAAGAAATAAGTCAATAGAGAAGGAATTGAACTATATATGTAGGCCTATCTTTGGATTAGATAATCATTTAATTAGAATAGCATAACAATATAGAAAATGATTAAATCACAATATCATAGAATCAGGTTTACAATCCATGCATAAAGAAAGAAGAGATTATTATTCAGGTAGTTGCACAAAAAAGTTGCTTTCAACTGTGATCAACCTTGATCTTTATAAAAATACATAGCCTCGTAGAACAAACGATTAGCTGCTCCTGATTGAACACTTACAACAATTTATTTTAGAAAACTACTTATGCATTTTGCATGCATTATTTAGTCAGACTACATCAATTACCAACATACTCCCCCTTGATGTTAAGAGGGCTCACAATTTGATCTCTAAGTTTCAAAAACTGGACTTTAGAAACTGCCTTAGTGAAAATGTATGCAAGTTGTTCTTGAGTGTTTATATACCTTAGTTATGCTTCCTTATTTTGCACCAATCTCTAATGAAATGATACTTTAAATCAAAAAAAAATTTCCTTCTATGATGGACTGGATTCTTGGTCAATTTGATGGCACTAGTGTTATCACAAAATATCACTGTAGGATTAATTTGTTTCTCTCCAATTTATTCTAGAACTTTTCTAAGCCATAATGCTTGTGTACTTGATGAGGTGACTGCAACATACTCTTCTTTTGTGGATGGAAGTGCAACTATACTTTGCTTCTTTGAGCTCCAAGTAAACAAACCCAAACCAAAAGAGAAACAATTATTGGATGTAGACTTTTGGTCATCCAAACTACCTCCCCAATTAAAATCACTAAATCCAACAAGATTTAAACTTTTAGAAGTGTAGTAATGAATACCAAAATTTAGAGTTCCTCTCACATACATCAAAATCCTCTTGGTTGCCTTCATATGTATTTCATATGGCTTTGTCATGTATCTTGAAACAAGAGAAACTAAATAACCAATATCATGTCTTGTGTGGGTTAGAAACATCAAAATTTCAAAAATATTTTTGTATGTTGCCTCATCAACTATTTCAACACCATCATCTCTACACGACACAATTCCATGAGCATTTGGAATGGAGGTTGGTTTACAATATACCATATCAAATTTATTCAACATATCTTTTGCATACTTTGTTTGACTAATGAAAATTTTATCCTCATTTTGATAAACCTCCATACCCAGAAAATATTGCATGAGACCCAAATATTTCATCTCAAATTCATTCATCATAGAAATTTTGAATTCATCCTTCATCTTAGAACTAATACTCATATATAATAAGTCATCAACATATAGACTTACAATAAGAATATCATTACCTTCTTGTTTGTAGTAAAGTGTAGGTTCACTTTTACTTCTATTGAAGTCACTCTCATGTCCATCAGTCCTAGCATACCATGTTCTTGGTTATTTCTTGAGGCCATACAAATCCTTCTTCCTTGCACTTCAAAACCTTGTTGTTGTTCCACAAAGACTTATTCTTCTAAGTAACCATTCAAAAAGGCACTTTTCACATCCATGTGATGAATGCTCCATTTATTTTGAGTTGCTAATGAAATCATCACTCTAAGAGTCTCTTGTCTTTCTACTGGTGCAAATGTTTCTTCATAATCAATTCCATACCTCTATGTGAAGACTTTACCAACTAATTTTTCCTTATGTCTTTCAACACTCCCAACACTATTGTACTTAGTGTTGTAGACCCGTTTAGTACGAATCTTTTTCTTGTCATGTGGAAGTTCTGTAAGCTCCCAAGTATCATTCCTGTGAATATAATCTATCTCTTCTTGCATTTCTTGCACCCAAATCTCATTAGTACACGCATCTTCAAAACATGATGGTTCAAAATCCGCCTTGGAAAGTAAAGAAAAATTTACTGTCTCACCTTTTGGATTTTTTTTATGTGATGAACTTTTACTCCTTTGATAAATGTCACTTAATATTCATACCTTCCTTGGAGAACTTGAATTTGATGTTGGGCTTGCACTTGGAACTGAAGAATTAGATGAGGGGCTACTTGTTGGATTTGTAGCACTTGGAACTAAAATATTAGTTGGCTTCTCATTATCAATATCATCAATATTATCCCTATCCAAAATAGATTTAGACATATCATCATGGCATTTTTTAGGACAATAAACTCCCCCTTCATAAAAAAATCAAATATCTTGACACAACCTGTAAGCCTTACTTTTTTCACTATATCCAACAAAAATGCATGACTCACTTTTTGGATCTAACTTTTGTCTCTTTTGATCAACTACATGGACATAGGTTACACAACCAAAGACTATGAAATGATTAACATTAGTTTTTTTTTCATACCAAGTTTCATATGGAGTCATCATATCAAGTGCACTTGTGGGACATCGATTGAGAATATATATGTAGCAACTGCATCACTCCAAAAAGAATTACTTAATCCCTTGGTTTGTAACATACTTCTTGCTATTTCCATCACTGTACAATTTTTCCTCTCTGCTACTCCATTTTGTTGAGGTGTGTAAGAAGTGGTGAGTTGTCTTTTGATTCCATTCATATCACAATAATTTTGAAAATCTTTTGAAAAAAAATCTCCTCGACTATTAGTCCTTAAGCACTTGATTTTGCAACCTCTTTCATTTTCCACAAGGGCTTGAAACCTCTTGAATGTATAAAAGGATTCATGCTTAGTCTTCAAAATATAAACCCAACACTTTCATGAATAATCATCAATAAAAGTAATAAAATATGATGACTTACCCAAACTCTTTGTCTGCATAGGACCACAAATCTCCGAGTGAACTAACTGAAGTGGATAATGGGCTCTCCATGCATTTCATTTTGAAAATTTCTCTCTTCCATGTTTTCCTTTAGCACATCCTTCAAAAATATCCTTCTGTTCTTGAACCTTAGACAAACCATAAACTAATTCTTTTGATGTTAGAAGCTTCATACTATCAAAAATCAAATGTCCATACCTGAGATGCCACAACCAACTTTTTTCTTCATATGCCATATTGGCAAGATGGTTTCTATGTTCTCCAAACATCAATGGGAACATCCTATTCTTTGACATAGGCACAAGTGTAACATCATAAATTGTACATTGTATATTTTCAAACACCCCCTTATAATTTTTCTCACACAATTGGCCAACACTCAATAAATTATGCTTTAATTATGGAGTGTAATAAATGTGTTTAACACTTTTCATACCTTCTTTAGTATGGACTTCCATAAATCCTTTGTAAGAAACCTCCAATGCTTTTTCATCAACCAGATTGATCTTGGATTTGAAACTCTCATCCATTGTAGAAAAGAGCTCCTTATTTCTCGACATGTGGTTAGAACACCCTGAATCTAAGTACCAAATATCTTTAGTGTCATTTTCAGCTTTATCATAAGATAAAAGAAAATTGTTTGGAGAGGCTTCATCACCTTCTTGAGCATAATTAACACCTTTGTTATTATTACCTTCTTTTAATCTACAATCCCTTTCAAAGTGACCATACCTTTTACAATAACAACACTGGATATTTCTTTTATCAAACTTGCCTTTGCCTCTTCCTCTTGAACTGCCTCTTCCTCTGGGATAGTTATGATTTTGACCTCTACCTTAGCTTTGGTTTATTTTCCTTCTAGTGTTGGCATCTTCATTCTTTGTAATTTTCAATTTTGAATTAAATTCTTTCTCGCCACTTTCTCCAAATGAATCCATCAATCTTTCTTCATGAGACATAAGAGATATAACTAGGTGATCAAACTGAAGAGTAGACACATCCTTTCTTTCTTCAATGATTATGGCAACATGGTTCCACCTTGGTGTCAAATACCTCAACACCTTTTTAATCACAACCTCTTTGTCCACAATTTCTCCAAGAGTAGACATTTTATTGACTACATATTTTACTCTCACACAATAATCACTTAAATTTTCAGCTTCTTGCATCTTCAAATTCTCAAATTCTCTTTTCAATGTGTGTATCTTGACAACTTTGACTTGATCACTCCCTTGGTAAGATTCTTGTAGAGTCTTCCAAAAATCCTCTATCTTTGCACCTGCAATTCTTGGAAACAAACTTTAATCAAGAGAAACTTGAATATGAAATAAACCTTGATAATTCTTCTTTCTAGATTCCTTCTTAGCTACTCTATCATTTGCAGTAAGAGTGGTCCAATATTTTGTCTCTTCATAACCCGTTTTTACAATCTCCCATGGATATTTCCCTATCAAAAAGGTCATCATCTTGATGCACCAATAATCATAATCACTTCCATTAAATTCTAGAATGGGCAAGGAATTAGAGTTTGACATGATTACCCTAAAACCACAACTAGCTCTGATACCAAATGAAGAATCTATGCAGCCCTATCTCTCGACTAGATAATCATTCAATTAGAATAGCATAACAATATGGAAAATGATTAAATCACAATATCAAAGAATCAGGTTTACAATCCATGCATAAAGAAAGAAGAAATTATTATTCAGGTAGTTGCACAAAAATGTTGCGTTCAACTATGACCAACCTTGATATTTATAACAATACATAGCCTCATAAAACAAATAGTTAGTTTCTCCTCATTGAATGGTTACAACAATTTATTTTAGAAAACTACTCATGCATTTTGCATGCGTTATTTAGTTAGATAATCTATATCTAAACAACAATCGACAGAAAAGAAAACTACAAATATATTTCATCATGCCAGATGATTGACAAGAATCCATCAATTACCAACATGAATGTCTCCAAAGTATTTGAGTCATTGCAATAAATTAATTTCCAATTGTATGGAAGCAATAACATGGAGAAAACACGAGAAACAAAGGCACTACCAATATTCCAAGGTTCGTTGGGTACGATTAAGACGAAAAGGTGCTACCAATCGGCCACAGATCACTGGTTATAAACCAATCTTCTACAGATCGCTACTTTGATCATAAAAGATGTGATCTTCAGATATTTAGCAATAAGGGGTCATGTTGCATGGAGAAAATCACAAAGAATTGAGAAAGGATCACAAGCATGGAGTGATAAAAAAAAGAAGGGGGTGCTACAAGGAGAAATAAACCTCCAAAGACTCAATATGAGAAATTCATCATTGAAGTGGAGTGATAAAGTCAATATTGACAAATCACTGCAAGATGTGAAGCCATAGACTAAGGATATAGGTGGAGTGAAAAAGACAACAAAGTCAAAGAATCACTAGGTGAAAATATCTCAAGTGGAAAAGAAGTTTAGTCATTAACAAGAAGAGATTTGGACCACAATACCATCCTAAAAGTCCAAAAGAAAGGTCTCAAGTAGTGAGATTGAGGATTTCGGTGGTCTGTCGAAGAAGGAAGTCCACAAGGAAAGGTCTCTAGTAGTGAGTTTGAGGATTTCAGTGGTCTACTGAATAAGGTGCAACAACTAAATATACAACAAACAATCTAGTATGATAATATTTAAGACGATATCACTAACAATACTATGTATTTAACTAGTACAATTACTACAACTTCTAGGAATTGCAAGCAATATATAAAATTTTACATATATTGAGAGAGGTGAAGTTGGATTGTTAAAACAGATTCTATGAAAGAGGAAAACATCTTCGAGCAATGATATTTTTTCCATTCCCATTTTCCTAGGGAAGAATTATGAAGTATGGTCAATAAAAATGATCACTTTTTTGATGGCTCAATATGTTTGGGATTATGTATCTCGTGGGTATACTGATCCAGGTGGATATCAGTGGCCACCCACCTTTTCCAACTAGCTCAAAACAACTTTCTGACAATTTTGGCAATTTACTATTTTTAGCAGGTTTTAACTTTCGGGGCCATTTTGAGGGCCTAAGTGAAGGTTTTTTGAGATTGAGGTTCTCAATGATAGCCAAAGGCATGATTGATCCCCCAAAATGAATCTCCTCGATGATACCTTTCCAATGAGCTATCATATGCCTAAAACGAAGATCGTATGCAAAAGTTACGACCCCGGGAAGTTGATGTACTAACTTACCCAAACGGGGCCGACATGACTTTTGGCGCTTCATCTCCTAGGGTTAGGTTTTTGGATGTCTAGGAATTTTGGCATTCCCCTTTATTGTAAAAATGCCTTCAGAGCCTCATTGTAATCATCTTCTTGCGAATGTGAGTAGTCATCACATCTCTTCTCAGAGATAAGCTGCCACCATTCTAGCTAGTCTTTCACATTGTATTTTTACAGTCTTTGTACATTTCTTTGATTAATAGAAATCATGTATTACTATATATCTGTGTTTACGGTTACATCTTTGATACATTTCTATTATATTATTGAATATCTACAATATCTATGTGCATTTCTTTATTATATCTCCGCTCTCATTTCATGCTGAAAATAATCTGGATCAGTGGTATCACAGCAGGTTGCTCTTGATCATTTTTTCAGTGCATGTCTCTGACGAGGTCCGAGTATAACAAGTTGTGTCTCGAGCTTGTCTCTCTTGAAGACAATCACTCTCGCACACCCATGAAACCCTCAATAGAGGAAGAAAAGAAAAATGATGAAGTAGATGATCCTGTCAATCTGTTGCTTGGGCAAGCTCTCACACAACAGAGGAACGAAATGATGGATAATTTTGCCCACATCCTTCAATGCCTGCCGATAACATCAAGCACATCTTCATCAAGCAACCATTTTGGAGGCACCTCGCCTTTCAAGGTACAAGTTAACTTTGATATTCTTGTATTTGAAGGATAGATAGATGTAGAAGCCCTAGAAAAATGGTTAACTCTCCTAGAAGGTTATTTCTCTGTTCATAATTTTTCTGACAAAGAAAAGATCACCTTCGCACTCCTTAAAGCTCTCCCTCATGTAAAACATTGGTGGGAAACTTACTGGGAGCAAAGTTCCACAAAGGAGTCTAGAATATATGAGGCCGATCCCACTTGGGATTTTTTTGTGGATGCGGTAAAGGAACAATATTACCCTGTTGGCAACTATGAGGACCAGTACATGAGATGGACCACACTGCGGCAAGAGAGGGGGCAAGTAGTTCTAGATTTCACCAATACCTTCCATACCTTGCGCACCAAGCTGGGTATCAAAGACTCTGAGCGACATTTGGTTTTGAAATACTGTGGGGCTCTACACAGATACATCCAGACTGAAATGGATTTTCTAGACATCTCATCACTCGGTGCTGCTTATTGATATGCTGTTAAAGTTGAGCAGAAATTTAAGCATCAGAACAAACGGAAGTTCGGGTCTGCAAATCCGCAACAACCAAAGTATGACAAAGACAACCCTAACAAACAATTTCCTGAAAACTAGTCCAAGACACAGGAAAATAAGGGTCACGGGAAGACAAAGAAGGACACCAAAAAATGGTGTGAGCTCCACAGAAGCCCTTGGCACAACACCGATGAATGTCATTCAAAACAGTCATTAGTGGCTGAGATCAAAGACAAAGAGTTGAACCCTGATTTAGAATCTAATTTTGAAAATAATGGTAAAGGATAGATCATTGACGCGGACCCCACTGCTATTGTCGCTACCGCCACAATTCAACCAGAAGAACCAACAGACGCTGAAGAGGGGGAGTGCCTTTTTCATTCATAGATGTGGGTGAAGGGGACCTCGCTACATTTTATTGTTGATAGCAGAATCTAGAAGAACCTCATCTAGACAGAGGTCATCAAACAATTGAGATTGTCGACAACACCACACCTGCAACCATACAACATTGGGTGGCTCCGCCAAGGATGAGATCTTTGTGTTCGCCAACAGTGTCGATTATCATACCACATCCAACCCTTCAAGGATGAGGTATTATGTGATGTTTCCCCACTGGATGTCTATGATGTGCTCTTGGGCCAACCATATATGTGGAGATGCCATGTTGTTTATGAGTCTCGACCCCGTAGTGTCATTGTTACTTTGGGGGGTCATCTCTACAGAATACCAGAGGTAGTTCCGACTATTGTTCCACCTAAAAAGTGTCACAAGGTAGTATCTCATACTGCAAAATTTTTCTTCTTCACAATCTATTCAAAAGGAGAACAGAAGGACACAACAACCACTACAGCCTTGCCCCAAGAACCTTCTATCCAACAGAAGTAGGTCGATAAGGTTGCAGCAAAGCGCAAAGATTCTTTTTGCACACCATCCTCTCATGTATCTCGACTTGTTGAACAGACTCAACCTCAACAGATTCGTGATAGACTTCCACAAACTGAGCGATGCAACGTCTCGAGCAAGACAAACAGCTCACGAAGATGCAGATTCAACAAACGCTTTTCCTTCTCCCCCGGGAACTCAATGCAATGGAGACCATTGCTTCCTAAGGAGGGAGGATTGATCCAGGTGGATATCGGTGGCCACCCACCTTTTCCAACTGGCTCAAATAGCTTTCTGGCAATTTTGGCAGTTTACTATTTTTAGCAGGTTTTAACTTCCAGGGCCATTTTTAGGGCCTAAATGAAGGTTTTTAGAGATCAAGGTTCTCAATGATAACCAAAGGCATGATTGAGCCCCCAAAATGAATCTCCTCAATGATACCTTTCCAACGAGCTATCATACCCCTAAAATGGAGATTGTATGCAAAAGTTACAACCCCGGGAAGTTGATGTACTAACTTACCCAAATGGGGCCGACATGAATTTTGGCGCTTCATCTCCTAGGGTTAGGTTTTTGGATGTGTAGGAATTTTGGCATTCCTCTTTATTGTAAAAAGGCCTTCAGAGCCTCATTGTAATCATCTTCTTGCGAATGTGAGTAGCTGTCACATCTCTTCTCAGAGATAAGTTGCCACCATTCTAGCGAGTCTTTCACTCTATATTTTTACAGTCTTCGTACATTTCTTTGATTAATAGAAATCATGTATTACTGTATAGCTGTGTTTATGGTTGCATCTCTGATACATTTCTGTTATATTATTGAATATCTGCAATATCTCTGTTCATTTCTTTATTATATCTCCGCTCTCATTCTGTGCCGAAAATAATCCGGATCATATACATAAATTGTAAATGAAGCAGTCGAATAAGCTATGATGAATGCCCAAAAAAACTCAATTAAGAGAACACATAATGAATTATGCAAAGTCATTCCATCTCATCCAAAATGATTTTGATGACACCATCTTCCCCATGATTTCTCTTATGATGTTCTCTAAAACTTCTTGGCATATATTGGAAAGCACCTATCAAGGCACTATGAATTTGAAGAGAGTGAAACTACAAATTTTGAGAAGAGATCTTTTGAAAGTCTAGAAATGAAGGAGTTGAGGTCTATAGAATATTGCATGATTCATGTAACAAATTATGTAGATCAGTTTAATTCGTACAGTGAATATGTTCTAGATTAGAAGGTAGTCGAGATGATTTTCATAATCATATAAAAAAAGTTTGACTTGAAAGTCACAATGATCGGAGAAGAAAAATATTTGAGTTAGATTTATGTACATGAATTGATGTGGTCTCTTCTCTCCCACAACATAAATGACCATTCCTCAAATGAAAATGCATTCAATACTCAGGATTCTCTTTCCAAATGTAAACGAAGATCAAGAGGTAGAGAAGGTAGAGGCAAAAGCCCCCCAAAAAAAAAATCATGAGGAAGAAGAAAATGACAAACAAGAAAATAAGGTAGATTTAAAACAAAAAAGGATGAACAATGATAGAGTCCCATAGAGATTTAAGATGAGATGTTATTATTGCAATAAACTAGGTCATTACACCAATGAATGTAGGAAGAAGCAGACAGACCTAGGAAAAGAAAAAGAAAATGTTACTTATTTGAATATTTCTCATAATAATGAAGAATTTTTGTTTTGAAATAAATAAATAAATTTTTGTTAAACAAACCTAGCTAAGACTTACACCAGTAGGAAGATTTTGTCCATTCTAATAGTTATTAGTGTTAGTAGTGGCAATTAAAGGGGAGTGTTGGAGAATGGTCATATTTCCCTTTGCTAATTAGTTTAACGTTTATGGTTACAAGTAGTTTAGGTAGTTCATCAATTTTATGCTTGTAACTAATATCTTTAGCTAATATAAAAGAGAGACTGAAAGTGCTTGTGGTTGGGAATTATCTTCGCAATACTTTTCTATTTGTGTAAGCTTTTCTATTTGTTCTTTCCTTTGCTGCATAACTAACACTAAGAGTCCAGATGGATCAAGGATCAAATCTCTCAAGGTTAGAAGTTCTAAATAATAAATAAAAATAATCTATTCTATAACGATTCAAGGTTTTGAGTCTCCGCCACTAATTTACTAAATCAAAGGTAACACTAACTTAGTCAATTTCACATTCTTAAATTCGGTATTTTAAATAAAAAGGTATTCATACTCATGATTGCATTTAAAAATGGAAAAGACCAATGCTTTTGCACTTTTTCTGTGAATGTCTATTTAAATTTATGAAATTACCATGTTACAACATTCTTTTTCGCCAAGAAACCAGGACGATGTTTCAAAATGGAAGAGTAATTCAGATTCCTATTCACTTTCATGGAAAATGAAACTATATACAATTCCTCACCAGAGATCAAATTAAACAGAAACCATATCCTAGCGAATGAGGAATGCATTGGAATAGTTTCAGATTAATCAAGCACATAAGAGGAACTAAGCAACATAAGGGAAATCCACTCATATTTGTATATTCAACAACATTAATTGAAAGAGTAAGGGTTCACAATAATAATGGCCCTTATTGGAACTTGAAGCTCAGAAATGGATCATCTACAGGTTATGTCGTTTTTATCTATCGTTGTGCCATATTTGATTATTTTGCTGAATCGAGAAAGCCAAGTAATTGTATTAATGTGATGGATTCAAGGTGTGTTGGATTGATAGAGCGCGAGCGATTGTATGAATCTGATGAATTTAAAGTGCGTTAGTATGGGAAATTAAGTCAATTAATATAAACCTAAATTTATTTATTTTAATGTCAGTTAATATAAACCTAAATTTATTTATTTTAATGTCAATTTGTGTTTTTTAACTTTAAAACTTATATATATATATATATATATATATATATATATATATATATATATATATATATATATATTAAATTTAATGTAACATTAAATTAAGTTATATAGTATAAAATCTTTCCAAATTGGATTGTAAATCACCTAAATATTTATCCATCAAAATATATCAAACCAAAACATATTATTTTTATATTTCATTTTCATTTCAATTTTCATTATTATCTTTAAAATAAAACCATAATTTAAAAAGTATACATTTAATTATAGAATTTAAATTACAGTATATATTCTATAAAGATTTACATTTTTTTTTAAATGTATACAATTTTATCATCATCAAAATAATAAACTAATTTTAAATAAGATCATTTTAATGACATTATCTTTATAATTCTAATTATTAACATTAATATAAATAATTTTCATCTCTATATTTTTATGATTTTAATTATTAACATTAATATAAAAATTTCGCTCAATTTTGCATTCCCATTCCTAAGGTTAGGGAATATGCTACCAACATGTCACTATAAAATGAGGCTCTGCTGTAAATCACTTAAAACATTATAATTGTTAGTCAAAATCAAACCTACTAGTATTGTTAGTCAAAATCAAACCTACTAGTTAATTGATGAAGTTTAGAATTCAAATTCTCCTGATTTATCCGTACCTATAAAAAGCACCAATAAAAAAATTATATTATAATTAAAATTATTAATTGTAAAAAAATAAATTAAATGGATACGCTTTGTGAACTCTTTCCACGTTACATCCTAATGTGTATATTATATGTTCATTTCAAAACAATTTAAAGAAGTGTATTTCAGAATGATACACACTGCATACATGAGTCCACATACATTTTTCAAGAAAGGATAAGAATTTGTTTTGGAAAGGATAACCATACACTCGCTGCATACACGTAACCTTAATCCACTTAACCTTCACTCTCTGCATACGTAACCTTAATCCACTTAACTCTCTGCATACACGTAACCTTAATCCACTTGACCTTCACTCTCTGCATACACCTAACCTTAATCCACTTACGATAGGAGGAAGTTGTAAGATCATAATCAGCTACATCATTTTCCTTTTTTCTTTCTACAATTTCTAAAAACTCAGGATTGCTGAGGTATCACAAAGTAGTTGTAAGAAAGGGTTTTCTCTTCTTTTTTATTTTTTTCTACAATTCCTTCAAACTGACGGCTCTCTGAGTATGACAAACTTGCCATAGTATTTGAATTATTGAATTTTTCTATTTTTTTCTACAAACGGATGGCTCTGAGGAGCGTTAAGGTATCATAAAGTTCCCATCGGATTTGAATTATTGACCTTTTTTTCTTCTACAATTTCCACAAACTGACGGCTCTTAGGAGTGTTAAGGTATCACAAAGTTGCCATAGGATTTGAATTATTGGCTAGCTGAGGACAAAACCAGCCGTCCTATTATCTATGGGCGAATTACATCCTTTTCACAGATTAAATGTTGTTGTCGACATGGCCCAAGGTTTTAATTTTTCATTTGGAAAAAATTTCACGTCACAGTTACATGTCAGCATTTAAATCTCTTAGCACCGCGTGCGATTATAATTCCACATTTCGAGTCGAATGATGTTTATAACATCGAATTTTTTATTTCTTTGTTTATTAGCTAATCGGAATGCTCCTTGTTCTGGTATGATTCCACATTCTGAATCGAATAATTCTTATAGCATAAATGGTTTTACTTCTATTTTTAATATGTAATCGGAATGCTCATTCTTCTGTAATCTGACATTCAACAGAATCGGGCCATGGAGAGGTCTGGATCTTTGGCTTCGGCGTCTACTCTGGGCTCTATATTATTTGTGATATCGTTCTTCCAAACATGGAAATTTAGGTTAATTGCAGAGGCTAAGACTGTGACCGTCCCTGCAGTTTTTTTCTTTGGCGACTCTTACGGTGATACCGGAAATAATGATTACATCTCAACAACTATCAAAGCCAATTATCCTCCTTATGGCCGAGATTTCATCCACCATATTCCCACAGGACGTGTATCCAATGGAAAACTTATTCCTGACTATATTGGTGAGTATGCTTAATACTGATATCATTGAATTTCGTTGAAATCCTATGAGAGCTTGTAAAAACATTGTCCAAAAAATTTAAAATATAATCCATGTTTGCAGTTGAAGGGCTGGGTGTGAAATATTTGCTACCACCATATCTTGACCCTAAGCTTCAGGACTCGGACTTAATAACAGGCGTTAGCTTTGATTCTGCGGGAACTGGTTTAGATAACATTACCAGTAAAATACTGGTACGAAGTTTTTAATTGATAAGTAATATTGGATTTGATGCTCTCTGCTTAGATCAGTTTCCAAGTTATTCATAAGACTAATTGCTAGTGTGTAAGTGTAGGAGGTTATACCATTCTGGAAAGAAATCGACTACTTCAAAGAATATAAAACGAGATTGATAGGGTTGGTCGGACATGAACGAGCCAACATGATTTTGAGCGAGGCAATATATTTCATCGTCATTGGCACAAACGATTTCGTTGTCAACTACTATAGATCTTCATTTCGTTCTGCTAACTTTACTGTTTCACAGTACACGGATTTTCTCCTGCAGATATACGCATCTCACATCAAGGCAGGGAAACAATAAGTTTCTATCTACATATTTTCTGTTTGATCGCTACGACTAAGGAGACTTGCACTGATTCTGACTAGATTATATATTTATTTTGAACCATTTGACAGGAACTATATAGTCTGAATGCACGCAAAATTGGGTTGATTAACGTTCCTCCTTTGGGATGTCTACCTATCGAGAGAACATCGAACAATGGAGAGTGTGTGGAGGAAATCAACCGGGCTGCGTCTGGATTCAATGAAGGGCTTAATGCAATGATCGAACATCTGAAACCTGTCCTTCCTGGGTTAAAGATTGTTTCTCTTGATTATCACGCTGTCATTCTAGACTTCATACAAAATCCTGGCAAATTCGGTAAGTCTTCATCATCAATAACCTTCAATTAGGACATCCATATTAGTTCCTTAGATTTTATGTCTCAATATAATTATAGCCAATATCCGTCATGACACTTTGCATGCAGGTTTTCAGGTGACTACTAAGGGTTGTTGTTTTGCGATCGATACAGATACTGGGGGCTGCAAGAAATTTACTCGATTCACCTGTGCTGATGCAGATAAATATGTGTTCTTTGACTCCGTGCATTTATCTCAAAAAGCGTATGAACTCATTGCAAATATATTTTTGCGTGGGGAGATCTTACGACTTCTCTAAATGTGGACAACTAAATTATATGAATCAGTACATAGCTTATTATGGTTGGAACTAATGTGATAATCATAAGTGGCATTATATTAATGTAATAAGTCACGCTCTGTAAGTGATAAATTAGTTTATGAGTTGTTGAATATGGTTGAGATATTAGTTTATGAGTTGTTGGATATGGTTGAGATATTCTGAACATGTCCTTCTAAATTAAAAATGAGTTAGATTTAATAACAAAATAAAAACTCTATATATAGTAAAACTGTAAAAATGTTTGTTAGTGTGTTTTTTTTCAATTCATTTTCAATATTTTCTTTAAGAGATTTAAATTTGGGAACAAACCAACATAGAGAAATCTGCATTCAAGTAGGTTTCTCAATTTGATATCAGGGCTTGGCTTAGCATTAGCATTGACGTTGCTACATGTTGAAGGCTTTTATGCTGCCTAGGGAAGAAGGGAAGAAGATTTGTCTGATGTTTGATAGAGATGTGTGTGTCATTCATAACCTATCTGTTGTAACTTGTTTGCTAGTCTAAACTTTGTGGAGTTACAAATACTGCGCAGTGGAATTCTTCGTCATTGAACTCTGAGGTCTTATAGCACAATTCACAGACTGCACAAAAGACTACGCGCTCTCATGATAACACTAAAAAAAAATAGTTTTGTCAAGAAATCAACACTCTTCTATTAGTTAACACATAAGCTCACAAATAGAACTTAGAAATAAACATGTATAAGTCAACACATAAAATACTTTATATATATATATATATATATATATATATATATAACTTGGGCTTTCTATGCTATTACAGAGTAAAAAACTATGTCAAGTTTGGACTCCAAAATTTTCATAACAAACACAAACATTGTGCTCTCAGACTTCTCCGACTACTTTCATAGTTGTTGCTGCTTCTTACCATTGACTATGTTCTCTCTATTTCTGCATATCAACTACTTACATAATTGGACATATATAGACTAACAACTACTTACAAAATCAATCATATATAGACTAAGATTGTGACTTTCTATAGAAGCAAAATCGAATGAAAACAATTAAGACGACAATAAATTTCGACTCTGCATAATAGATCTTGACAAAAGAGAAAGATCGATTCATTAAATATAACTCCTGCAAACACTTATCATTGCCATGCCTGACAAACTAAATGTCTCTACTATTAGACAGAGTCTGCGTAAGCGTGAAGCTCAAGACTTGTAATTAATATCTCCAACACTTCCCCTTAATTATAAATAGGTGAGTTTACAAAATACAAAATTTACATAAAAAACTCATATTGACATGAAATGTCAAATATCTCTAATTGCGTCGACTCTTAGACAACTACATAGTTTCTGAAATGCATCTCTTGCCAAAGATTTTGTAAATATATGTGTGAATTGTTCTTTAGACCTGCAAAATTCTAAACAAATTTATTTGTTATTCACTAATTCTCTAATAAAATCATACATTGTATCAATGCGCTTGGTTTTCTTATGAAACACATGATTTTTGGATAACATGATGGTTGAATTGTTGTCACAAAAAACTGTAGTTGGTTCCTCTTGTTCTTGCAGAAAATATTTTAACATTCTTCAAAATACCATGTACTCAACTTCAACTGTAGATACCATGGGATGCTTCCTTGTTTCCCATGGTACTATACCTATTCCAAAATTAAATGTGTACCCAGATGGACTTTTTGTGTCATCTATGCTTCCTTCACAATCACTATCAATGTATCCAATAAGTATAAAATCTTCTGAAGTAGAAAGCATAATGCCAAAGTATTTTGTTCCATTCACAAATCTCAAAGTTCTCTTTCTTGCTTTCCAATGGGATTCTTTTGGAGTTTCCATGAACCTTTAAATCAGGCTCACTCCATACATAATATCAAGCCTTTTTGTTGTCAGATACATAAGGTTTCCTACCAACCTTTTAAATAATGTGGGATCCATCTTGGACCCTTCATCTTCCTTGCTTAACTTTGATCATGTTATGACAGGTGCCAGGGTTGGAAATTTTTCCTGTTGAATATTTTCAATATTTCATGAGCATATTTAGATTGTGAGATAAATATACCAACTTTGGACTAGTGAAATTTAATACCCAAAAAATATCTCCTAATCCGTAAACCACTCATTTCAAATTTATCCTTCATGACTAACCTAAATTATTCTATGCCAAAGGCACCTATAAAAATCAAATAATCCTCATATAAGAAAACAATTAACATATTACTTTCTAGATTTGATTTTATGTACAATGTTGGCAAACATTCACTTCTTTGAAATCCATTCTGAGTAAGATAGGAATCTATGCAACTGTACCAATATCTGGAAGCTTTCTTTAACCCATACAATGCCTTCTTCAATATATACACTTTGTTTTCTTGTTCTGGAATATCATATCCTTGTGGATGTTCCACATATACTTATTCTTCTAAATGTACATTCAAGAATGTTGACTTTACATCCATTTGATAAACAACCCATTTATTCTGTGCAACAATGGCTAACACAGTAACTGTGTCCATGCACACAATTGGTGCAAATGTTTCATTGAATTCAATTCTAGGTTGTTGTGTAAAACCTCTTGCAACTAACCTTTCCTTGTGCTTCGCATTTCCATGTGCATATTGCTTGGTTTTATAAATCCACTTGACACTTATCACATCCTTGTCTTCAGGTACATCAACTAATATCCATGTCTGATTGTTCTCTATGAATTTAATTTGTTCATCCATTGCTTTTGTCGATACATCATATTTGATAGCTTCTTCAAAAGTTGATGGATCATCTATTTGTGAAAACAAAGAAAAAAATGAAACCGAATTTGTTGTGTCAATGTTATAAATATTGCGCAAACTTCTTGTATTCCTTGGTAACAAACTCAGTAATGTTGGATATGGAGATGTAGAACTACTTGAAATTCTTATTAGAGTTTGATGCGCTCTAGGTGTGGACTGCACACCTGCAGATCTCAGTGGAGTAGTTTGTGCTATGATTTGTGTCGTAGTACCAAGAGTGGAAGGAAATGTGAATTGACTTATAACCGGTGTTTGAACCTCTTCATCCTCTATGTCATCATGCTCAATAACATCAATAATTCTTACTATCCTTTCTATGCTTCAATCCCATGCTTCATTCTCCACAAATTGAACATCACGACTAATTATGACTTTTCTTGCAATGGGGTCATATAGTTTGGATGCTTTTGTATCTTCAAAGTACCCAAAAAATATACAGTTTTTTCCTTTTTTCTGTAGCTTCTTTCTTGGCTCATCTGAAACACGTGTGTATGCGAAAAAACCAAAAACTTTTAAGTGCGTCACATTATGCTTCATTCTTGTCTAGGGTTCTCAAGGAACTGTGTTTCTCACACTCTTTTTCAGACATATGTTCATGATGTATAATGCAATTGCTACTGCCTCAGCCCAATACTCATTTGACAAATGTTTGGCTGCCAACATATTGCGCGCCATTTCCATGATGGTGTGATTCTTCCTTTCTACGACACCATTATGTTGTGGTGTATACCACACAGTGAATTAATTGTATATGCCATGAACTCTACAAAATTTATGAAAATATATTCAAATATATTCTCCTCCTCTATAAGTTCTTATAACCTTGATGTAATAAAAACTTTGCTTCTCCACAAGTGATTAAAACTACTTAAAAAATCCCAATGTGTCACATTTGTGTTTTAGGAAATAAATCCATGTTTTTCTAGAAATCATCAACGAATCTAAGAAAATAGGTGTTTCCACCTATATATGGTGTTTGGATTTGTACACAAACATATGAATGTACTATTTCTAGTGGATATGTTTCTCTATATGACTTTCCAAGTGAAAATTATTCTCTATGTTGCTTTCCAAAAATACATCCTTCACATATTCTTTATGGTTTTTCAATCAATGATAAACCTTTCACCATATCTTTTGTGTGTAGCAACTTCAGACCCCCAAAGTTTAAAATTCAAAATATGAAATGCCATGCTCTTCAGATTGGAATGTTTCTTGCATTTCTACATTGTCTCATTTTTCCTTGACACTGGTGCACTAACTTTGGAATCGTGTGCACTTACTTCTTCACTTTCTACTTTGAATGCACTGTTAGAATGAACATATTTTTATTTACTAACACCTTGAGTTGTTTTTCTCTTCACGACTTGATTTAATATCAATGGAAACATTTTGTTGCTTGTCATATCAATTCTTGCAATAATTTGGTTGCCTGGATATCTATCCATAATCACACAATGATTGTCTTTCATGTATATTATGTATCCGTTCTGTAACAATTTTCGTGTTCTCATCAAATTATGTTTTAGACAAAAAACATAATATACATCAGTAAAAACGTTTTCCTCTGCTTGTTTAGTTAATATGTTAACACTTCCTTTGACTAATATAATAACTTGGATATCTATTTCAAGTGTAACTTTAGTTTGGAATAACTTATCCAAGGTAGAAAATAGTTCTAAGTTTCCTATAATGTGATTATTGTAGCCTGAATCTAGATACCATATGTCACATGGAATTTCTTGGGAAACATTACATTCAACTCGTGATACTATTAGTATTTCTTTATCCCACACCATAAACATAGGGCTCGAGGGAGTATTCACATTATTTAATTATTCTTGACCTTTCTTGCTCTGGTTATATTGTCTCTTCATGCATTCATATGCATAATTTCCATACTTTTTACAGTAATGACATTGAATCTTTTATTTATCATATATTTGATTACTTGGTCGATTGGTGTTTTTATTTTGACCTCTACCACTGTTTTTTGCAGGAATGCTACTGCATCCACCTTTATTAGAACTCCTTCTTGTGCCTCTACAATTTTCTCTCTCCCTTCCTCTTTCATGAATTATAGATGACTGCGCGAAAAATTCACTTTCTAATGATATATTTTACCTATTCAATGTGTGTTCATGATTAATGAAGGAATCTTGTAGCTCATTTAGACTAAACCGACTTAGGTCTTTTTTCTCTTCTAGGGTCACAACAAGAGTGTCAAATTTAGGGGGAAGACTCCTAAGTACCTTCTCAACAACCTTCCTATCTTCTATAGTTTCTCCATAAGACTTAATCTAATTTATCAGGACAATAACATGGGTGTAAAATGCATTTACTCAATCTGTGTCTTCCATTGATAGAGTTTCAAAATATCTTCTAAGAATTTATAATTTTTATGTATTTACTTTGTCCATACCCTAATAAGAAGTTTGTAATATGTCCCATGCCTCCTTGTCTTACTTTGTTGATTAAAATATTGGGATTATTCTCTTATGCATGGCTTGATGTATGTAAAACATTGTCTTTCCATCTTTCTTTCTTTGATCTTTCAAAGCATCCTTCTCAACTTGTGTGAGTGCATTGTATGTTGTCTGATCTACTAGGTCCACATATCCATTCTCGACTATCTCCCATACATATTGTCCCTAAAATAATGCATTCATGTTGAAGGACCATAACTCATAATTTTTACTTGTAAAAGTGGGAGGTTGTAGATTTGAAGTAGAGGACATAATTTATCCTTACAATAGAGTTGCTTCTTTGGAAATTTACTTTGGTAAAACCTATTTTGATCAACATGCTCTGATCAACCTACTCTAATCAACCTAATATCATACCATATCTCAGATCTACAATGCACAAACAAACTCTTCCCAACACAATTACAAATACTATGTAGTGGAATTCTTCCTCGCTAAACTCTCAGGAGTAGTTTAGAGACTGCACAAAATACTACACACTATGACAATAACACTAAACAAAATAGTTTTGTGAAGAAATCAACATTATGTTATTTGTTAACACAAAAGCTCATAAAAAAAACTTATAAATACATATGTATAAGTCAACAAATAAAATACTTGATATATATATTAAGAACTTGAGTTTTATGTGCTATTATAGAGTAGAAAACTATGTCGAGCTTCGACTCCAACAACTTCTACAGATTTTCATAAAACACACAGAGCTTGTGCTCTCATACTTCTCTCACTACCTTCAAATCTTTTGTTGCTTCTTACGATCGACTTTGGTCTCTCTATTTCTGCATATTGACTACTTACAAAATCAAACATATCTAGGATAAGAATGTAACTTCCTGTAGAAGAAAAATCGACTCAAAATAATTAAGATGACAATAAATTTTGATTGACTCTTATCTGTATAATAGAGCTCGAAAAAGATAAATATCTACTCATTAAATATCATTCCTCCTAACATTTCTTTGTGTTGTTTCTTAAAGACTAAACATCTCTTCTTTCAGTGACAAACAAAGTGTACGTAAGTTTGAAGCTCACGTCTTGTAATTAATATCTCCAAGAACTATGGAATCTGACATCTAGTGTATTCTCCTCTTCACGATTGAGATCTTGTTGTGTAGTCTCAAGGTGAAAGAAATTTCATCGAGGGTCATCTACCAAGAGAACGATATCTAAGATACAAATGGATGTTATTCCTTACATGATAATGATTGATCTAGGGTAATTTGAAAAATTAGGGTGGTTCAGTTGAAGTATTTTTCAATTTTAGAGGGGGAAGATTGATTCAAGGAACAATAGCAACTAAAAAAGAATCACCTCAACCCAACATCAATATCTTAAAAGGTATTTTTTTTTTGGTTTTGAGAGTCATTTAAATAACTTGAAGTCTCTTATAAGGAAGTAGAAGATGAAGATGCAAAAACATATTTGTTAAATAATCTACCATTAAGTTTTAACAATGTTGTCTTTACTTTAAGTCAAATGTAGTCACAAACATTGGATGAGATGATATCAACAATTTTGAAGAGTAAATATTCTTAGATACAAATTACATTATTTTCAAAAACAAGGATGGGAAAGAGAAAGGCAGGTAGGAGTGAAGTTGAATTCTACTACTACAGAAAATTTGGTCATAGAAAGTGGAATTGAAAAAACCATGCCAATGGTCTATTAAAAGGGAAGCTAAAAGAATCAACAAATATAACCATTGATGAATATCCATGGGATTTTGATGATGGTAATGAGTTGGATGAAGGAATGGAAATTCTCAAACTTTTTTAAAACATGGATGAATAAGTTAAAAGTTCGATTATTTTAGAAGTTGTGGATCTAGAGAATAATACCTCATTACTTGTTGAGACGTGAATGTGGATTGAAGTCTACTACTAAGGTTATGAGATATGCATGTGGATTGTTTTCCATTAATTGACTTCCCGATATTCGTGATTCTGGAGTTTGGGGATGTGGAATCTGAGAACTATGGAATTCAACTCAAGAACTACACCTTTACAAGGGTTATGAGGAAGCTTGATGAAGCTCAACCTAGTCCAAGAACTCTTTTAAAACAAAATTAATCTTCTAAATAATGTTTAATTATGTTTATGTTAGTGTGATTTTTAAAATCTTTTATTTTCCATAATATAAACCTTAACAGGGGGTGTTGGAGAATTAATGCTTACATTAATCTAATAAGTCACATTCTATAAGTGAAAAATTAATGTGTAAGTTGTTAAAGATGGTTGACATATTCTCTCAACCTTTCTTCTTCCTAAATTAGGAATAAATTAGATCCAATAACAAACTAAGAACCCTAGATAATAAATTTATAACAATTGTAGAAATGTGTCTCGTTCACAATATTAAGTGTATTTCTTCTTCAATTCATTTTCAATATTTTCTTATAAAAAATTAGAATTGCTAAGAGACCAACATAAAAAGTGGGCATTCCATTAGGTTTTTCAATTATTATAGTGTTCTTATTTCGATGGACATTTTTTGACATTTTGTATTCATGCATTTTCTAATGGCTGGTGGTAAGTGTGTTATATTATTGTTGCTTATAAAGTTTTGAAGTTACAAAAATAGAGCATATTTTGTAATTATATTATTTTTACATTTATTTAAATTCTTAATTTTGTTAATGTTTGGTACTTGAAAATATAAGAATACTATTTAATTTAATATATCTTAGTAAATATAATATTAAATAATTTAGTATAATACATTGAAAAGTTCCATCATTTTTAAAATTAGAAATTAAGTACAATTTTAATTTTTTAAAGTTTATAGAAAAAAATTGAATACATTTTATATGTTATCAAAAAATTCACAAATATTTTATGTATTATTTTAATTAAATAATCAAAATATTTGTTTTTAATTATTATTTCAATTAAATTATTAATATATTTGTTTTAAATTATTCAATCAATTTGTTGTTTCTTTGGAAAAAAATCTTACATTCTTGTATTTGAATATACATGTTTCTCCCATCACAAAAAAGGAAAGGTTCATTGTCTTTCCATTCTATCCCTCCTACGCTATCCCCTAAATCAAAAAACTCCTGCCACATACTTTCCATCATTACAAAAAACATTACTAATTCTATTGTTTATATCATTTACTTACTACAAATTTTCCCTATAATCTAAATTTCATAGCATTCTTCACCATTAACAAATTTAAAAAGTATGAATGCCCCTTTTGGGAGTTGTAATGCTTGCTTGGACAAACTAATTCTAATTCTATTGTTTACATCATTTACATACTACAAATTTTCCTTACAATCTAAATTTCATAGCATTCTTCACCATCAACAAATTCAAAAGGTATGAATGCCCCTTTTGGGAGTCGTAATGCTTTCTTTGACAAATTGTCTGCTACCATATTCAATTCTTGTAGATGTGCAAGAAATAAAGCCATTTGAATTGGCTCATATAGTTCTTTAGGTCATTTAATAAAGGATATAGACTCATAGTCGTCATATTTAGCCTTGTGCAGGCCCAATATATTCATTGTTTTGAGTCTCCAAAAACCAATAACTTCTTGACTATCTTGTCATGAGCAATGAATAACAACATTCTGAGAGAAACTAGATATTCTCTATTGTTTGAACCCATCCGAGGGATATAGCGAATGCGAATGTAGTGAGACTTTGAAATATAGAGAACAACTCCAACACCAAAGAGTGGTGGGTGACCTTGGTTGGCTTTGTCAAACAAACCCTGGGTTATACCGTGGTTGATCTCTAGCATGATAGAAATTTGAACATTGTTTGTCTTTTTCTTTACCTTAAATTCTCTTGACAAATTGATGACTTGAGAAGCCAGAGTCTCCAGTTGTATTCTTTTTTCCTAAAAAAAATAGTGCAATTACATGTCCACTAGATCAAATTCACCAATACACATTGAAGAGCTTCCAAGTGATTCAACATATTGTCATCTAGCCAGTTATTGAGATTTTCATCTAGGATCTCAAGTGCCCCTCTAAAAGTAGATTTAAGTTCCTTCGATAAAAACAATAACACCCGACTAGTGAAATCAAAACATGTAAAGAGGTGAGAGACGGTCTCTTCCACCTTCATGGGTAAAAGGAAAATGCTAGGACCAATATAGCCATGAATGACCCCAAAATCCCATGTATGTAGCTTATTGCTAAGAGCTAGCCACATTGTGATTTTTCTTTTTAAAGGAGCATAGAGTTTCCATATCTTACCCCACCACCAATAGGTGTAGACTGAAAAAATGGCTTCCATAACTACATTGTATCATCAATTATTTCGTCACCTATCCCTGCATTCTTGGATGTCCAACATGATGATTCTTACTTGTCTTCTTTTAAATGGATAAAATTAGTGTCAAGAATATCATTATATTGCACATATTCCTCTATCAGGGCTCCTGATAAACCTAACTCCTCACTGCCTTTCCAACCCTCTCTTCCTCTAATTTTGGGTCTATGTGATTGTGCCTCTTCCAATACAAAGATCCTAGCTTCATGTAATGACATTATTAAATTCTCTGAGATGATCAAATCCTCTCTACCTCCCATCCTAGGGTCAGAACAAAATTGGAATTTTTTCTCATTCTCGATGCTCCACATGGTCCAAAGATCCACCATTGGAAATGTAATGGTAAATGTGTTCCATACCATGGAACCGAATGATAATTTTATTGGTTTCTTGTACCATTCCTCTATGGTCATCCTTTGAAGTTATTTTGATTTTAATACTCTTCCATAGAGAGAATCGTTTTGAGTGAGGCACCACAAGCTTATGCCTGCAAGGGACAACACAAATAATATTTTTTTGTTAACCTCCCTTCCACAAAGTTTCTTATGAAAGGCGATACGACTCCACTTAACCAACAAGATTCCACCAGAGGGCTGTAACTCTCACCATCACCACAAATAATGAAAGATCAAAGATTATATTTTGGAGAGTATACCTTTGGGGACAACTTCTATGGACATTCAGAATACATGAATACTCTCTAGAACATATTTGATCAAAGTTATCCTTCCTCTTCACGAGAGGAGACAATTCCCATAAAAATATATGTGAGTTTTGACTTTTTTGAGGAGTCATGTCCAATATCTCATCCTGTAATTGTTTGGATTTAAATTAAAGCCAAGATATTTAAAACCTGAGTCTAAATATTTATGCGGAAAAGGGAGAGATTTTCATAAGTGATGAGAGGATACTTTTGACAAACGAAATAGAATTAGGAAATATTTATGGATATTTACTTCCTTTCCATTGGCATGTCCAAGAATATCTAAAATATTTTTCAATGTGAAAAAATTGTGTGACGTTTATTGAATGAAGCATAAGATGTCGTCTATGAATAGTAGGTGGGATAGGGATCCTGTTCCAGATAACTTTACTCCTGTCAACCTTCATCTATACTTTGTATGAGGGACCAGTCTACTCAGGTCCTCAACAATGAGAAGGTGTTAGATTCATAATGAAGAAAAGAGAATATATATAATGGAAATAATAGAAGCAATAAAGAAACCATGATGAACAAAGATAACTAAACAATGGCAGAAAATGCATATTCTATTCATCAATGCTTTTGTAAATAATCATGTACATAGATGTACATATATAATACAAAAGACCATAACTGTCATGTAATTGTATAACCGTTAGGTTAACTTAAATAACCAACTAACTTATGATTAGTGTTTTAACATCCCCCTTTAATCATAAGTTCATTCTTGCCTAAAAAACAACCACTGCTTGACAATCACATGTGTCAAGCAAATATTCAGAGGGGTGGTTGAAGATGCTCTCTGAATTCTGAAAAAAAAATAGTAGAATTTGATGTATTCTACTAAATTGGTGGTTTAAGGTTGACCACAAACTCATCTGGTGGTTTCGGGATGACTACAAACCGAATGTCTACTAGAAACTAATTTATTCTACTAAATGGCATGGTTTTAAGTTGACCATAAACTAACAAGAGCTCAAGGCTCAAAAATATGAAAATGTAACAAGCAGAGCATGATGTCTTCTGCTCAACTGGTGGTTTTAAGCTGACCACAAACTATAAACAACAATAATATGTTCAGGAATAAGATTGCATACCAGGAACTAGGAACTAGGTTGCATACTTGATCATCTGTTCATAGGCTCTAAATCAAAATTGGAACCTGACTCAAAATCAAACTTGGAACCTGACTCAACTAGATTTCCCCCCTGTCAGGGACAAGTGGTTCCAATTCCCTTGACCATCATTCGAAAGTATGGCCAAGAAGAGATCCAACACATCAAACTGTCTTCCAGCAGAGTCTGAAGACTCGATCTTCAACTCAGAAGACTACATCAACTGGGCCCTGATCATACCCTAAATCACCAAATATTGAAAAACATTCATGTCCATCAACTGTATAAATATCTCCAATCAAGTACGACTGTACTTGTGTATAAATCCGGTGATAAGACTACTCCAATAAATTGGCTTCCAAAGGCCAATGCCAATTCCCTAACCATTCAAAATGAAGTTGTTTCCGCTTGCGCTTTTGGCACCTTACTGAGGGATGATTTGTTTTCCCGCAAAATTTGCATGGGTGAAGATCAAAACATTTTGACTTATTATGTCCAAACCGGTGACAATGTTTGCAGTATACGGGTTCTTTATCTGACTGATTAGCAACATCATCATCAACTATATCCTGTACCTGTTCCTTACCAATATACGCAAGATCTGTCATCTTATCATCATTCAAAAAACATCCACTCACAAATAAAATAGGTTCTCTATAATTAGTAAAATGAAAAATGTTGTTAGCATCATTTTCATTTCCTAGTCCATATCAGTTTCATTTAAATTGCAATTCTTCCCATGGTCGAACAATAAATTTATTCGCAACTTTTTCTGACATAGGGACTTCATCTAACTGGTCTTCATGTTTATGACTTTCATTACTAGTCAACTAAGCATCTTCATTCTCATCCTTGATGTCATTAAAATCACATTGTTGGTGTCGAAGCAAACTTAACTCATCAGACAACAATTTGTTTTAAAGTTTGAAGATATCAATCTTCTTGTGTGTTACTTGTAAACAAGTAATCACTGTACTAAGGGTGCACTTGTTTATTGCAATTGTAGATTCTGTAGTTGAGTTAATTAATGTGCACAATATTGTAAATATTTCTTCAATTCTTGCCATTTGTTTGTATGTTGATGCTAAGAAGTTCAATTATGTATCATGTTGTGCATGCCAAGAGAAATTGTTCATTGAATGTTGCCAAACACTACAGAATAACCAATAACTTAGACGCACACAAAGATCCTAAGAGAGACCCCCTTATTCAATTTCGGGTGGGTCAAAGAAGACTCTTTATAACTTCCAAAAACTTCTTATAACACCTTTACAAATAGTCTTTCAAATAAATAACAAATCCTTATAACTCCAATTACAAACAATATTGCAATTGCAAACATTCTTATAATGACAACATTCTTATAACTCCTTATGTTGAATTTTCGTTGACTTTTCCTTTTGCTTTCTCACCCAAACTAGGTGTATTGAAAATATGTTATTTAAAGTATGACCTCATAAAGGTTAACTTTAAATTTAATCCAATGGAGTGGTTCATTTCAACATTAATTCCTAGGTTATTTTAACATTGTTATTTTTAATAAAAATGAAATTTGATGTGACTTTATAGCCACTCTTTCCAAAACAGAATAATGGTAACAAGATCTGATACTTCTACACCAGCTATCTTTGCAAGTCATATTAGCTACAAAGTTAGATAAGTGGGACAGTTACAAGATCTTATCCAACCATATTATCTTCGAGCGCCAACGAACAACGAACGGTGGCTTTGTTGGTTTCTTTCCTTCACATGGATTGCTCTTCCTCTGCGCGGATAGATGACTACCTCCAGCCTGCAACTCCTCGACTCTTCTTCCCTCTAATAAAAATATAGCCAGAAAATATAAAATTGCGTCCTTTTGTCCACCGCTTTCCATGAGGGCTTCCTTCGGGCAAGATAAATCTTTAACATAAAATACCATCCTTCACTAGAGTTCAATCTCTACCAAAATAAATATGCAATGAAAGAAAATGGAAAAGAAGGGCGTAACACTTGGGCGTTCATGTTGCCTTTTACTCCATGCATGTAGCGCACAATGGGCATATACTTTGTATGCATAGGAATATGGCTACTTAACATAAAATGTTGAACAATAAATATTCAAAACCCCAAAACTTTTTAGAGTTTCGTCCAACATGAGTTTCTTAAGCAAGAACCACACAAAATTTTGAAAATGGGCAGACCAACAACTAGGTGGTGACTATGATTTGTTTTTCGTGCACCTTTACCACATTCGATTTCATACACCCAAACATCTTTGGTCGTTTGCAATAAATACAATGTAAAATATATTCAACTGATATGTTAAATATATATATGATGGACAACTATCACAATATATATCTTAAACTAAAATGTAATGAGTGTCTTTTTCAATATATATTGAACTACTGAAATGCAGGTGGCTATTTCAATATATATTTACAGATATCTTGTACCAAAAATGTGAATGATTTCTTACCATCACTTAGGGTTTTGCAGCCGTAAAGTGAGTCCCCATACTTAATCAACCGGATATAATATTTTCCATACTGTGCCCTAGAGAGGGTTATGTCCACGAAGTCCTTCACCGTCCACAACCATAACACAATGTATTGCACCAAAAAACAACTTCACTCTGTAACGTGTTACGACTTGGTTGGAGGTTTCTACTTCCTCTTTGCAACTCACGCGATTTTCTCTTTGCAACGCTATCTTTCTAACACTTTCTTTCCTCGGTTGCATCTACTTCTCTCCGCACATAGGATGGTTTACACATTTACTACTCCTTCCTTGCACACAGGACAATCTCTTTTCAACGTTCTTCATCAGGCTTACATGCGGGCTTCTCACAATTTGTTTCATCTTCATGCTTCATCCATTCACAATATCACAGGAACTAACATCATAAATGGGCTCTGATACCACTATTAGATTAATAATGAAGAAAAGAGAAGAAATATAATGGAAATAATAGAAGCAATCAAGAAACCATGATGAACGGAGATAACTAAATAATGGCAGAAAATGCATACTATATTCGTCAATGCTTCTGCAAATAATCATGTACATAGATGTACATATATAATACAAAAGACCATAATTGTCATGTAAATGTATAATAGTTAGGTTAACTTAACTAACCAACTAACTTATGATTAGTGTTTTAACAGAAGGAAGAGGAAAGGTAATAAGGGAAAAACTTGACATAATCCCCTAGTCACTCGAAAGAAACTGGAAAAATAATTGTTTATCAACACAACAAAGGAGGCCAAGGATACACATCCCATTATCCAATTTAAGATGGAGAGATTCATTCCCATTTTTAAGAGAACCAACTTTACGAAAGTAAATTTTACTCTCTCATAGGCATTGGATAGGCCAACCTTTAATAAGAATATTACCAAATGATTTGGACTCCCTAACCACTTTTAATAGGTTCTCTTTTAAAATATCTTAAAAACCTAGAAAGAATTTGGCCATGAGTCCATAAGGACATGGACTTTTCCATTTTTTCCTCAAGGATAGAGCTCCTAGCACTTCAACTTTTGTCAACTCTTCATCCAGAACTTTGTTCATTTCTTCCCAAATGACCAAGGGAAATGTTGAAAGAACTTATGAAATATCTTTTATACGACATCCTTCCTTGTCATTGTACATATTCTAGAAATAGATAACACCTTTGTTGTTTCTGTCTTGAAAGGAGTGTACCATGTCTCTAGATCTTGTTTAGATTTCCCAAATAAAGTTTATATTCTTACTGTAGTGGGAATAATGATGGAAGGTTGGACACACCTACCACACTTAGAGGGGGAGGTGAATGAGTGTGGGGATTTGTTTCCCAAAACTTCCCTCTTACACAAAACTCATTAGTTAGCATTCAACATTTACTCATTAATCATTGCAGTCATTAATAATCAGTTAGATGTGAATACATAATAGAAACATATATCAGCAATATATCATCAACAAATCATCTCCACAAGGAACAAAAGATGTATGTACAATTTTTCTTTTTATTATGGACTTCAATCTGGGGGTTTTTCAACAACAACTGAATAGAGTACAACTCTACAAGAGCACCAGATCTATATGCAAGACTCATCTTACATTCTCATCACCAAATGAGATGAGGCAACAATCCTCAACAGATATCAATCTGTACCATAAACAAGAGCATCAACCATGCACCAACCTGTGCCAAACAACCTGTAATCAAATTGTACCATAAACAAGTGCATCCAACCATGTACCAAGTATATACAACTCATGATTCAACTACTCATCAACAATGACTCATCAATATGTACCAACATATTAAACTATACACCTCATGTATGTGCCACCTCATCAACTTCTTGTCTCAAGCATGACTAGTTTTTGATTAGTCAACAACCCTAACTTGAAATAATCATAACTTTGTACCTGTAATGAATAAATATATGAAACTGATATACAATTTTCTTTAGTGTTTTTTATGCAATTACTCCGAGTGGTACTACTTGTAACCTCTCATAAAAGGATTTATAACAAAAATGGCATACCTTGTTGAATTTTGGCTTATTCTAGAGAGGAACCTTGTAGAGCGGGTACCGCAATTTTTTTTTGATTAAATCATATGAAACTGTTACACAACATACTACTAACTATTCCCTAACCAACACATTTGGTCTCACTAAATGTAGATCTTTTATGAATAATTTATGACATTTTTACCCGAAACACTTGATTTTGACTAGTTTCAGGACTCGCCACAAACCCTATTTTCCACGGAGTGTAACTCCTAAAATAAAATGACCCACAAGATGAATTTTTAAACACATATACTAGAATATGTTTTCTCACTTTCATAGCAATTTCAGGATCTGAATCATTATAGAAAAAAAAAGTTATAGCGAAAATGGTGAGATGACCTGTAAATAACATACCTTAGAAAGCACCATCAAAGGAATTTATCCTTCCTTGCATTTTGGCCTTCTTTTCTTTACTTTCCTCATAATTTCAGCTTAGATATCCTTGGTTACCTTAGTCACCTATAGATATTCAATATTCTCAAGTGTTCCCCACCAAAATTGCTCAAGAAGCTTTCACAAGAAGCTCTCCATCAATACTCCAAAAGATATTCTCACAAGAAGCTCTCCATTGATCCAAAAAAGGGATGATCCACAAGAGACCATTTCTATCTTATTTATACTTTCATCCTCTAGGTCACTTAACCCATTTTTAGGTCACTTAACCCATTTCTAGGTCACTTAACCTATTTTTCTTATTTTAGGGTTAACCACTTTCCATAAATAGAAAGTTCTCCAATACTTTATCATTTAAATATTCCTTCTTGATTTTGTCACCTTACTTTATCCTTTCTTGATTTTGTCACTTCTCTTGATTATTTAAATAATCCACCTTTAATTTGTCACTTTAATTTATCATTTAAATAATATTAACCCATTTCTAGGTCACTTAACCTATTTTCCTTATTTTTAGGGTTAACCACTTTCCATAAATATTCCTTCTTGATTTTGTCACCTTACTTTATCATTTCTTGATTTTGTTACTTCTCTTTATTATTTAAATAATCCACCTTGACTTTTCCATTTTACTTTATCATTTAAATAATGATTTCTTTTTTTAGGTCACCTTGACTTCTTTGACCTTGGGGGCTTCAAGCCTTCATGTGGGGGTCCTTCATCTTCGTAAGGCCATAACTCTCAAACCATGAGGAGTTATCTGACATTCCACATACCACCATAAATGGCATGACAAGCAATATCCATCTAGGATAGTTTCACCAACAATTTCCTTGATCTTCATCTCGTTATTCCACATACAAGCATGGGTCCTCCAACCATTCTTCTAGGATAACTCAATCTGCAAAGCATATTCCCGTGAGGGATTTCACCATAAGGGGACCACTTTGGGGTTCATCTGTTTGTGCACCTTATCAATCATGATAAGACAATAATGATTCATCTATACATTTTTCCAACAATGCATCATATACCAATGAAACCACATCGATCCATCTTCATCGTGTATCAATGAAAACTCATTGATCCATCTTCATCTATGCATTCTCATAAAGGACAATACATATTATATTACATGAATCATAAATCAATCAATCCTTTGACATCAATCAATCAAACCATTGGCATCAATGACAACATGATCCAACAATAATGATGGGAGCACTTTGTATTTCCATCGCCCTTTTTCAACCAAATAGCTATGCTCTTTTGTCTCCATATAGTTTCTTTATTTACATGAATAGTGTATCGATGATCCTCTAGTTCATGCGGTCGAGTGAAGCCTACTGCTATGGATGTCACAACCAAACCCTCCATACAGACTTAACCAATGTTTTTTTCCACTTCTTTTAATTCAACCTTCATTTTCTCTTTGAAAATTTTATTCCATGCTTTCATTACTTTTTTAACCCATGTTATGTTCTCCACAAATTGGTGCATAAAGGAAGAAGACCCCACCGAGAGAGGGATCTGATTTCCTTTAATGAGATCTATAAATTCTTCATCCTGAAGCCATATTGAACTAAACTTAAAATGGTCTACTGACTTGGTCGAGCCCCACTCCATATTGAAGACGATTGGGAGGTGGTCAGAAAGGCCACCAAAAGAAACCCATGTTTTGAAGAGAAAATTCTTAGAGAGAATATCCTATGACACCATAAATTGATCAAGACATTTACCAATTACATCATCCCTCAACCTATAGTTCCTCCAACATAAAGAACTACTGAGTTTTTCAGGTCGAGTTGTTACACCCCATATTTTCCTATAGGAAATGGCGAAAATGAAGTCTCCACCCATGAGAGTTAGATGATTATACAGAACCTTTGACTCCGCCAAATTCTCCCAAAAAAAATCTCTATTTTGCGTATGGTCCATATACATTAACAATCACGAATTCAAGGGCCTTTGTTATAATTGTGATGGCAAATATTTTCTTGGGCACAAGTGTAAGGAACAAAATATTTGTATGGCCATCTCTAAGGATTTTTCTTAAGAAGAGGTCGAGGCTCCCGCTATGGCTGAGTCACCTAAACCCACTAACGTTACTCCACACTGGGACCCCCCAAAATTCAAACCAATCATTTCTCTAATATCTCTCACTAGATTCTTTGCTTCCAAAACCCTCGAGATAATTGGTTAAATTAAGTATCAAAAGGTCATCATCCTCATTGATAGTGGAAACACCCATAATGTTTTTCATCATTGCATTTCCCAAGAAACTGATTTCTATATCCATGTTGTCAACAAATTTCAAATCATGATTGCCAATGGAGGTTCCATGAAATGTGGGGGATGTTGTTAAAATGTGTGTATAAAAATTGGTCGGTAAAACATGAAATCTCATATGTTTGCTATCGACATGAGTGGTTGTGACATTATGTTGGGTGTCGAATGGTTAGGGAATCTTGACCCCATCCTCATGGATTTTAAGGAATGAACCATGTAATTCAACTAGGAGGTCCAATAATATAATTTCCAAGGCCTCACAAAAATTTCCCCTAAGATCATCAGTTCCCATCGCATGGAAATGATTCTAAAAAAAGGTCATTCTGACATTATTGCACAACTTCGTTCCATTCAAGCCACTGAGATACTCTCTATTCATCCTGACCTCCAATCAATCCTCTCCAAATATCAAGTTATTTTTTCCACTCTCGAGGGACTTCCCCCTTCCATTGATGTTCATGATCATTCCATTCCCCTTGTCCTCGACATCCTTCCTCCCAATGTCCATCCCTACCGTCATCCCTTTTCCCAAAAAAATGAAATTGAGAAAATTGTTCAAGAATAGTTTTCCGCGAGTGTTATCTATCTTAGTACTAGCCCTTATTATTCTCTTGCGGTGATGGTACTTAAAAATAAGGATCTTGATGCATGTGTCCTAACTTTCATGCGCTCAACAAAATCACCATCAAAGAAAAATTTCTCATTCCTGTCATTGATGATCTCTTCGATGAATTAAGTGGTTTTGAGTACTTTACTAAACTTGATCTTTGTTCTAACTACCACCAGATACGTATGAAAGAGGAAGACATTTCTAAGCCTACATTTCTAAGTCATGAGGGCCACTATGAGTTCTTCATTATGCACTTTGGCTTGTATAATGCTCCCTCTACTTTCCAAATCCTCTTGAATAATGTCTTCCATCCTTTTCTCCATCATTTTGTCTTAGTTTTCCTTGATGATATTATCATATATAGTAAAAAATGGATAACCCATCTTTCTCATGTGGATCAATTTCTTCATCTACTCTCTCAACACTAAATTTTACTCGAGAAATCTAAATTTTATTTTGGAGCCTCGAAAGTGGAGTAATTGGGTCATATTGTTGGCAAGGATGGTATCAGGGAGGATCCTAAGAAAATTGAAGCTATGCAGGATTGGCCTCGCCCAAAGACTCAAAATATTTCATGTTTTTCTCAGTTTAATGGACTATTATTACAAGTTTGTTAAGAAATATGGAAACGTTTCAACACCTTTCACTGCTCTCCTTAAAATGAATGCTTTCACTTGGACTCCAACAATTGATTATTCCTTCCAAGATTTGAAGGATTCTATGTGAACCACTCATGTTGTGCCCCTTCTTGACTTCAAAAAGACATTTGTCCTGGAAGATGATGCTTCATGGAGAGGAATTGGCACAATCCTTATGCAAGATGGTCAGCCTTTGGCCTTTACCCTTAAATAATTGTTAGAATGGCATTTGGTTAAATCAATATATGAAAAGGAAATGTTGGCTATTTTTGATGCAGTGGATCTATGGCACCCTTATCTATTGGGGAAAAACTCCAAATTAAGACAGATCATCATCTCCTCAAGTATTTTCTAGAGAAACATCTTTCATCTTCGGAGAAACAAAAATGGGTGACTAAGATATTTGGATATGATTATGAGATCCTTTACAAGAAAGGAAAAGACAATGTGGTGGATGAAACTCTTTCAATAAAATATGAAGATGAAGGGTCCCTCTTTTCTCTCTCCTTCATTATACCATATTTGCCCCAATTTATTTGCGGGGAATGGTTCCAAGATCCCAAAATTTTCCATCTAATCCAACAATTGGAAGACCATTCTCCAGTTTCCCAAGGGTACTCTTGGAACAATGATGAGATTTTCTACAAAGGCCATAAGTATTTAAGTAAACCGTCACAACTTAAATCCACAGTGATTTTAGAGCTTCATGGTACACCCACAACTGGGCTCTCAGGGTTTACCAAAACCTATGATAGGATCAAACATTCTTTTTTTAATGGGATGGTATGAAATAAGAAATATGCACATTTATGGTCGAATGTGATGTTTTTCAATGCAACAAGAGAGAAACAGTAAAATCCCCTGAAACACTACAACCTCTTTTGATTCCACCCGCTATTTGGAGGGATATCTCTATGAATTTCATTGTTGGCTTACCCAAATCAAGCAATAGGTCAGTCATCATGGTGCTAGTTGATTGAATTCCAAAATATTCTCATTTTTGTGCTCTTCGACACCCATTTACTGCATCTTCCATTTCCTAATGTTTTATAGATCTTATCTTCATGTTTCATGGAATGCCTCATTCTATTGTTTCTGACCGATAGCCCACTTTCACCAGCAATTTTTGGAAAGAATTTTTCAGGATACAAGGAACCAAATTGCATCTCAGCATAGACTATTATCCTTAGACTAATGGCCAATCTAAATTTGTCAACAAGTGTTTGGAAATATATTTGAGGTGTTTTTCATCTGAGCCGCAAAATCAGTGGGCTCAATAGTTACGACTATTTGAATGGTGGTCCACCACATCTTACCATACAACTACTCGCATGAGTCCTTTTGAATCAGTATGTGGAAAAAATCCACCTTCATTTATCTCATACATTATAGGGGTCTCGAAGGTTCAGGCGGTTGACCAAACTCTTACAATTCAAGAGGTTATTCTTCATTCCCTCAAACATAATTTTTTAATGGCTCAGAATAGAATGAAGTAACAAGCATATCAAGTTCATTTCGAACATCAATTTTCTAGAAGGGACCAATTTTTTCTTTGACTGAAACCTTACAAGTAGACTTCTCTCAAGGTTGAACATTGTCAGAAACTTATGCCTAATTTTATGTTCCTTATACACTTCTCAAGCGTGTGGGATCGGTCGCCTACCAATTATATTTTCCAAGTCATTATAAGCTCCATCCTATTTTTCATGTCTCGTGATTAAAGAAGGTGATTGGAACTAAGTTTCAAACTCAAGCTAGTCTCCTTGAGTTGGATGAAGAAGGATCCATATGGTTGCAACCAGAAGTAGTCTTGGACCAACGTGAACATTGTCTCTATCACCACACCATAAAGGAAGTGTTAGTAAAGTGGAAAGATACAATTCGAGTAGATTCCACCTAGGAGCCAGCTACCATTATACAACAATTTCCTCATCTCAAGACTTGAAGTAAAGACTATTTTTAGGGGGGGGGGGTGATCTATATGGATATTGGTGGCAACCCACGTTTTCCAACTAGCTCAAAACAATTTTCTGGCAGTTTTGGCAATTTACTATTTTTAGCAGTTTTCACTTTCGGGGCCATTTTGAGGGCTTAAATGAAGGTTTTTCGGGATCATCCAAACTCAAGAATAGATAAAGGGATTATTGAGGCCCCAAAATGAATCTCCTTGACAATACCTTTCTGATGTTCTATCATAGGCCTAAAATGGAGATCGTATGAAAAAGTTATGACCTCGGGAAATTAATGTACTAACTTACCCAAACGGGGCCCACGTGACTTTTGGCGCTTCATCTCCTAGCGTTAGGTTTTTGGATGTATAGAGTTTTTCTCATTCCTATTTATTTTAAAACACCTTCAGAGCCTCATTGTAATCACCTTCTTGTGAATGAGTGCAGCTGTCACATCTCTTCTCAGAGATAAGACGACACCATTCTAGCAATCTTGTTTCCACTGCATTTTACAGTTTCATCTTATTTCATTATTGAATAGAAAACTAGTTTGACTGTATCTCTATTATTTTGTGTGAATAATCTGTTAATAATCTGTATTCATTTCATTATGCTCATAAAATTTGGATAAGTGGTATCAGAGTGGTCTTCTCCTTGTCGTCTTAATGCATGTCCCCAACGAGGTTAGAGTACAGAGAGTTGGGTCTTGAGCGTGTTTCTCTTGAGGACAAAATATCTCACACGCCCAAGTGACATCTCATGGTAGTAGAAAAGAAAGATTACGGGATAGGAGATCCTTTCAAATTGATGATTGAGGAATCCCTCACACAGCAGAGGAACAAGATGATGGATATTTTCACACAAATCCTTCGGCGGCTACCAACAGGCGATGCATCCTCTTCGAGCGGAGGTGCCACCCCCTTCAAGGTACAAATAAACTTCAATATTCCTATATTTTAAGGTCAGATAGACATAGATGTTGTAGATAAGTGGTTGAATCTGCTAGAAGGGTATTTTTTTTTCCATAACTTCTCGAATAGAGAAAAGATTACTTTTGCGCTCCTCAAAGACGTCCCCCATGTCAAAGATTGGTGGGAAACATTCTGTGAGAAAAAGAAAATAGAGGAACCCTCATTATTTATAGTCACAACCACCTGGGATTTCTTCAGGGATGCTATTAAGGAACAATACTACCCTGTCGAAAGTTATCATGACTTATATACCAAATGGACCACACTACGGCAAGAAAGAGACCAAGCAGTGCCAGATTTCACAAATATCTTCCATACCTTGCACACCAATATGGGTATGAAAGATTTGGAGCAACATCAGGTTCTCAAGTATCACGGTTCTCTTCATAGAGACATCCATACCAAAATGGAATTTCTATACATCTCATCCTTGGGTGCGACCTACCGATATGTTGTCAAAATCAAGTAAAAGCTCAAACAAAAGACACGAAAATTTGGGCCTAGGAACCCCTCACAACAAAATGTAGGAAAGGGTGGCCCCAACTCACAAAACAAAGGATAGAGAAAATATGGATAGTATGAGGACAACTAGTCCAAGCCACAAGAAAATAAGGACACTGGAAAGACAAATAAAGATACTGGGAAGTCGTGTGACTTCCATAAGAGCCCTTAGCATAACACTATTGATTGTCACTCAAAGAAGTCACTGGTAGCTGAAGTGAAAACCTATGAATCATATTTGGATTCTGACTTTGAGCTAGAACCAGAAAGGGAAGACGGATCATTGACGCGAAATCTAGTGCCACCATTTTTACCACCAAGCTCTAGCCTGGTGAACCAGAGGAGCCAGAATAAGGAGAGCATCTCTTCCATTCTCAAATGTGGGTAAAAGGAACTCCACTGCACTTCATCATTGATAGAAGTATCCAGAAGAACATCATCTCTGTAGAGGTCATCAAGTGGCTAGCCCTTCCCATAACACCTCACCCACAACCCTACACCATTGGATGGCTCCGCTAAGGAAGTAATCTCCATGTCAGCCAAGAGTGTCAACTATCATACGACATCAAGCCCTTCAAATATGATGTATTTTGTGATGTTTATCCCCTTGAAGTCTGTGATATTCTTTTGGGACAACCTTATTTAGGGAAACTTCATGTTGTATATGAGTCTAGGCCTCATAGTGTTATTATTATTTTGAACATGAAATTGTACAGGATACTTGAGGCAATCCCACCTAGTGATATTTCCTTGATCTCTGCTAAGCAATGCAGGAAGGTCATCTCTCAGATGGGAAGTTTGTCCTCTTCATGACTCACTCTAAGAATAAGAAAAATATCACAACCACATCCAGGGTCTCAGCGACCAACCTCTCCACATAGAAGAAGCAAGCAAATAAAGTCGTGGAAGAATACTTAGATATATTCTCCTCACCTACCGGGGTACCCATGCATTTCCAGGTCAAGCACCCCATCGATCTGACCCACGGTGCACCGCTGCCCAATGGGCTAGTCTATCATTTCTCTCTGTTAGAGAATGAGGAGATCAAGCGACAAATCCAAGAACTTCTCCTCAAGGGGCACATTCGTCCTAGCTCATTACCTTGCGAGAGCCCAATCATGTTGTTACAGAAGAAATATGGAGCCTGTCCACTCTGCATCGATTATCGAGCTCTGAATAAAATCACAGTCAGAAACCGGTAACCGATTCCCTGAATCGACGACCTCATTGATCAACTCACGAGGGATAAATAATTCAGTAAGATTGATCTGAAGTCTGGCTACCACCAGGTCCTGATAGAACAAACATATGCATGCAAGACCACGTTCAAGTCAAAGGAAGGCCTTTTTGAATGGTTTGTCATGCCCTTCGGTTTGACAAAAGCTTTGACCACTTTCATGAGGATGATGGACAATATCCTGCAACCATTCACCAATAATTTTGTAGTGGTATATATGGATGACATTTTCATTTACAACAAGACTTGGTTCGAACACTTGCAACATATTCAGTAGGTTCTACACACCCTGCGACAACATAGGCTATATGCCAACTTGGAAAAATGATCCTTCGACATGAACAGGGTCCATTTCCTAGGCTACATAATTGATTAGCATGGTGTACATGTGGATCCAGCTAAGATCCAAGTCATCCGTGACTGGCTAGCCCCAACCACACTCACCGAGCTTTGGATCTTCTTGGGCCTTGCCAATTTCTACCGCAGGTTTGTGTTAGGATTCTCCCATATTGCATGGGCCCTCATCCAAATCACTAGGGGTGGTGGTAAGGAAAAATTTGCATGGGACTGGTCCCAACAACAAGAATTTGATGATTTGAAGTAGTGCTTATGCTCATCCCTAGAAATTTCACTACCAGACCTGTAACATCCCTTTAATATCAAGACAAATTCTTCAGACTATGTTGTGGGCATCGTTCTGACTTAGAATGGCCACCTCGTGGCCTATCATAGTGAGACACTATCCGATGATGTCCATAAGTATACTACTTACAACAAATAAATGTAATCCATTTTGAAATCCTACCGCCAATGGAGACATTACATTATTTGGAAAGAGACAGTCATCCAAATTGATCATAAGACACTACAGTTTATGCAGACACAAGGAAAATTTCATAATGATCGCCATCAAAAGTGGTCCACATACTTGCAACAATTCCACCTCAATATCAAGTATAAAAAAGAAAGAACCAATCACGTCGTTGATTTCCTCAGCGGACCACTAGTCGTGACACTCACCACGGTGCTAGACTCTTGCGGCCATGATACCTTTGGATGGACCCAACTCTATGAGACAGACTCGGACTTCGCCACCACTTACCAAATGTTGGGTGAAAACATAGTTGTCAATTATTTCTATCTTCAGGAGGGGTTATTGTGTCTTCTAGGCCATATATGTGTTCCACCAAGCAAGAAAGAAAAGATGATCTGGGAATCCCACTATAGTCAGGTGGCAGGACACTTCAGTGTCGAAAAGATAGTGGTGATGCTACATAAACATTTCTACTGGCAGAAACTCCGACGGGAGGTCAACAAGTATATCACGTCCTGCACTATTTCCAAACCAACCACTAAGAAATAGGGCCTTTACACCTATCTTCCTAATCTTGACAGGCCATGGGAATCCATCTCAATGGACAACATGTCGGGCCTCCCATCCACCAAGCGGGGAAATGACTGTGTCTTTGTGGTTGTTGACCACTTTTCTAAGATGACAATTATGGTTGCTTGCAATAAGAGCATCACAACAGAGGCCACTTCCAAGCTCTTCTTTGAACGGGTCTGGGTACATTTTGGACTCCCACAAACCATTGTCTCAGATAAGGATAGTCAATTTCTTAGCAGATTCTAGTTAAGCCTCTGGTCACTGCTGGACACCAATCTAACCAAATCCATGACCTTCCACCCCCAAACAGATCACCAAACCAAGGTCATAAATTGAATGTTTGTGCATATCCTTCACATGTATAATACAAAGCACCCTCACACATGGGATGAGAGCCTTCCCTATGTCGAGCATAGCTACAACCGAGTCATGCATAGCTCAATAGGCCACAGCCTCTTTCAGGTGGGGTTGGGATTCTATCCATTGGGTCCCATAGATGTTTCACTTCCCCTTGTGGCCACCTCGACCGAGTCATCTCCTGTTCCAACTGAAGCTGACAAAGACACCCGTTTCATTAAGAAGATCCAACACATCTGCCAACAGGTTCACAATATCCTAGAGAATTCCAATGACAAGTACATACAACACCATGATCAACATCGAATGCCACATAAGTTTTAGGTGGGAGACAAAGTTTGGTTGCACTTGTAGAAAGAACTCCTTACAAGACCCCATCGAAATCTTCTCCCACTCCATTATTGGCCCTAATCCATCACCAAGGCCATGGGGTATAATGATTTTGAGCTCAACATTCCTCCTTTCCTTGGCTTGCTCCCAGTGTTCAACGTGCATCTCCTTCACCATTATTTCCCACCATTATTGGACACCTTAGACGTAGCAAAACAATTCACACCAACAGATCTCAACCCTGAATGCATCCAATAGGAATCTAATGATTAGATTTTGGACACACAAATCAAGGTTACTCGACAACAAAGGATCCATCTTTATCAAGTCGTCAAAGCAAGGTAGCTCCTGCACCAAGGCAAGTGCCTCACCTCGGGCCAAATTCAGTAGAAATTTCCTCATCTCATGGGGGAACTCAATGCAATGGAGAAAATTGCTTCTTAAGGAGGGAGGATTGATCCAGATGGATATCGGTGTCCACCCACCTTTTCCAACTGGCTCAAAACCGTTTTATGGTAATTTTGGCAATTTACTATTTTTAGACTTTTCACTTTCGGGGCCATTTTGAGGTCCTAAATGAATTTTTTTCGGTATTTTCCCAACTCAATGATAGCCAAACTCATAGTTGAGGCCCCAAAATTAATCTCCTCGATCATACCTTTCCAACGAGCTATCATACACCTAAAATGGATATCATATGAAAAAGTTACGACCTCGAGAAGTTAATGTACTAACTTACCCAAATAGGGCCGACTTTTGGTGCTTCATCTCCTAGGGTTAGGTTTTTGGATTTCTAGGGTTTTTGGTATTCCTGTTTATTTTAAAAGGAATTCAAAGACTCATTTTAATCACCTTCTTATGAATGAGTGCAACCATCACATCTCTTCTCAGAGATAAGTCGCCACCATTCGAACAAGCTTGTTTTCCCTGCATTTTACAGTCTTAGCTTATTTCATTATTGAATAGAAAACCAGTTTTACTATATCTCTGTTATTTTTTGTGAATAATCTATTAATAATATGTATTCATTTCGTTATGCTGATAAAATCCGGATCAGAGGGCATGTTAGAGACCTAACCTCCCTAATCCCTCATGTAGGTAGAATAATATGTTTTCCTTGTAATAAATACCAATATTAATAAGGCCTAGTAATAGGGAAGAATAAGTCAAATGTAAGAAGACCTAATAGAAGCTTCCACTTCTAGAAGATATTGCTCTAGATTTCTCTTATGGTAAATAGATTTCGTATAAACAGGAGTCGATGGAATGAGAATTTTTTTATGGAGAATTATTGTAATAGAGCTCTTCTATACTAGATGTTCCCTCCTTGAAGATGAAAGTGAACATTGTTTCCTATCAAGAAAGGTATTATTTTAGTGTTGTGGTTCCATATAATTCTTTGTTCTATTGTTATTCTGTACAATACTTCGATTTTTTTTTTCTATTCCGTTGTTATTCTTTGCAATGTTTCTCTTTTATGTTATTATAATAGATATGGTACCTAACAATGTGCTACCTTGTATTATTCTCTAAGGAGATTGAACATACATACGATCTAATTATGGGAAGAGGCATCCAAATCTAGACCACTGACCGAGCAGGAATCCTCCTTCTTGGTTTTGTAACTAAGGGAATACCACTCCACCTTTTTGGGGAACCCCTCTATGAAAAGAGAAGAACCATCCAAATAAGACAAGGAGAAAAATGAATGATAACATGGATGGGAGGGGGCGACGGGGAGGGGAAGGGCTACGATGGGGAGGTGCATTGAGGGAGGGGAGAGGTCCAAGGGGAGGGTGGATAACAGAGGGTACTTTGGCGGGTGAAGGGATGGTGGGAATGAGGAGGGAAATGCTCCACCTAGGGAAACTAGAGCACTCACATATATTTCAATTGCATGGTAAAGAGACATGGGGACTGCAAATTGGTAACATAAGGAAAAATACCTACATCAACTTTCAAATCCATTTTCACCTACTTATCAAAAACATCCTTAGACCAAGGTTCGACGTCATCAGCTACTAATATCAAGGAATTTGATGAAACGTTTGAAAATTGCTTGGCTTCTTCTACCTCTAAATGTGTAAGTCCATCCTTTTTTACCCAAATATTTTTCACCTTTACCATTTGGAGACATGGCCTACTATAGTGGAACTGAAAATGGCCCACTTCATGGAAAGAATAGTAATAAAATGAAAATGTCCAATAGTTGGTTTTTTGAACCCATTTATGCTCACCCGTAACAAGGTACAATTCTTCTTGAATCCCATAGCGTAATTTCACTTCGACAAGAGTCCAGGACTACCATCGATCTGGTTTGGATTTCCATGAGGAATTAAAGCCACAGAAAGTACCAATTTTATCCCCTATATCTCAAAGGAGGGGTTCATTCTAGAAATACATCGGTAACCATGTAAATATAGCCCAGACATGCATTAGAGATACTGGATTTTTAATACCCCAGGTTGACCCCAGTTCTGATTGTGCATATAGGCTGGTGAGACATGTTACTTTGAGTCTAGAGTTCATGTGTAATAAATATCTTGGTGAGGAATAATCTAAAAGGACTATAGGCCTATAATATGTATTATGTACAATCATAATTTAATACTAATAAAATTACACCACTGTTGTATACCATATTGAAAAAAGAGTAAGGGGGATAAACTACACTAGAAAAGGGGAAAAAGGGGCTAAGAGTATTAGGTTAAGGGGATAAGGCCAAGAGAATCATTTTTAATACTAATTTATAAAATTTAACTTAGTTGTGCATATGCATTATGTTATCCTAAGTTCCTATGGAAGAGGAAAAAATCGCCAAGTGGGTGCAAAGGGAGGTCATAAAGTAACAAGTGTAATTTTATGCACATGCAAATATAATGGGAGAACTAAGTGTAGTTTCCCATTGAAAATTTTTCATTTTCTCACCATCGTGGAAGAGGATGAGATGGCATGACAAAGACCATATCATTTTCCACATCCTCACAAGGATGAGATGGCACAACATAGCAATGCCACGTCAGATGGATATGGGTAACATAGAGCCATGTCGGTGCCATGTGGCATTAAAATGGAAAAGACCTAAAATCTTTAAAGCACCATAACGTCTAATCCATAGCTATGTTTTGAGCATGGTGATGGTCATTAGAAATATCTGGATGAGAAGAACCAATTTATGAAGTCTAATTGAGAAGATGAATAGATAAAAAAATAAAAACATTTTGACACCCCATCCCTTAGAAGGTACTTAATGGATCATGTATGTTAAAAGGTATTATCAGAGGTCCAGTTTCAACACTGAAGCTGCATGAACCAATTAATAGAGCATAGAACCATCTTGTTTTTTATTTTATAGAAACATAGGAATGTTGCTGTCACTTGGTAGAATAGAAAACACTCCTACAAGAGTGGGATTATGTTGATAATAATTAAGGGTTGAATTTGAATCTGAAATGGATGAATCTTGTGAAGGACTACTTAGGTTTAGATAATAAATGAACTAGTTGTTGTAATGATGGGTTGTTTGAGCCCTGAAAAATATGATTTTCGTTAAAAAGAGTATAATCCATGTGTGCATAACTCCTCTCATTAAGAGGATTGGTAGATAAAAGTGCTTGATTAAAAACTGGTGTTGTAATACATATGGTAATGAATAAGCATATTTAAACATGCAAATAGGTTTATTATAACCTATGGTTGATTGCAAGACATGATTTTTCAATGGATCATTTTGGTCAATTATGACTTGGTATAAACATGAGAGTAAAAGCATGATTGGAAATTTGATAATTCCTTTGTGTGTATCTCAAAATGGTGAGATATAAGGACTAAGGAAATATTGATCTAAATTTTGGTCACGGAGTATTGAGTATCTAAAGCTAACCAATGCATTAGATTGACATACAGAGGTAGATGGTAGCCATATAGGTATGGCTAGGTATGCTCATGTAGCAATAAAAGGGAATATTAAGAAAGGATTTCCTTGGTAAAAGGGCATGTTGACTTAGGATGGTATGAGGCATGAGAGGAAGATGTATTTCACGTTCTATTTCCCTGTGTAATAATGAAATTTCTATATTTTGATTCTATATTTGGAATACCTTTATAGTAGTTGCACATGAATAGTTTCTTACTGGATATTTCCATAAGAAAAGAAACATAAGTATGAGTATACTTGAGAATTTATACATGTAGATGTTTGTAATATCTCTTCAAAAGAGACTGATATTAAGACCAATTAATAGGAAAGAATGATATAAAACAACCTTTGGGTTCCTTAAGAAGTTGATGCTGAGACAAAGGAGTTTGATGAGCAACATGGAAAAACACTTAATGAAAATCCTTGTTTAGGAAACAATCCCAGAGGAGAATTATTTATATAAGATGTGGATTCTAGGTGGGAAATCCATTTACAAGACATAAGAAGACATGTATATAAGGTCCATATAGAAATTCAAAGCATGGAATTAGGGAAGTATAGTTTACAACTTATGAAATAATTATACCTAGTGTCTAAGATTATTAGAGGCACTTGAAGGTAGAGTATTATGTCATGAATACTACTTTTGGTGATCATAGTGTTTAGAGGAATCAGGGAACAAGAGTAAAGTAAGTACTGAGTGAACTAGTGAAGGTCCATTCACTATAAAGGATGTCAATGTATAGATAAAGTAGTACATTGTGGAAGGGATGTTCTAGAATATTGAGATTTCAAATGATATCCTTCTGATAAATAAAGATATAGTCTATACATGGAGATAAGGGAAACATATTGAAGGATTAGCTATATAATTTTGGGGGTATTTGTTATTGGATAAATCTGTAGGTGCAGACACTAACTGATCTCCCTAGATCCACCTGGATCTAGAACAAAACAGGATAGAACATGATGCTTTCCTTAAGTTTTAGATATTGAATTTACTAACTAAAGAGGGATGAGTGACATACCATTTAAATGTCACTTCCTCTTGCCATCGCCATCCTAGCTCCGTTCCAACGTTCATACAATGATGATTCTACAAAAGAATGGAACCAACCAAAGTGATAGCAATAACATAAACTCAATATAAACCTATGTATGTGATCAAGGAATCATACAATAACACACAATAAGCTTTATAGGAAAGAATCATATTATTGTATCATATTAAATGTGAAAGAAAGATTACAACCATGGCCTTCATGTCATAAGGTCCCTTCCAACTATCCTTTGTTCCCTACACACTTCTTGCTCCAAGGATTCTGAGACCATGGATCTGATAGCTACTCACAATCTATCTTGACAAAGCAAATCTCAAAGCCACTCCAACCAAGCTAATCATTCCAAGCCAACCAAAGCTAACAAGTTCAAGAACCAACAAAGCTAACCTTCTCCATGAGAACTCATCTCCCTTTATAAGTTGAAGAGGATAAGGCGAGGAGGTTAGGATGATCCCACTAAATCATGGAAGCAAGTAAGATCCAAACCATTCGGATGCCACCTCACCATAGAAGTTTCTCCTTCTAGAAGATTCGAGAAAACGCTCATTTTTCCCACGTGTAGGCATTCTCGCACCCTAGATATAGAGAAACCTGCGAACATCTCACACCCTAGCTGTAGTGCAACCTGTGAGAATGGGTCATTATCGCACCCTACCTATATAGCAACCTGCGAACTTCCTTTTTTATAAGGTTTTTACATAGGAAAATGCAACTTATTTTCTCATGAAAAGTTCTTCTCCCTTCTCTCTTTAGGAACTCAGGCCACTGACCCCTCTGAAGGCAACAGATAGGTTTACATCATTAACGATCATAGGGATGTCGAAAATAATGTGTAACAATATTACCACCATTATTATTAGAATGGTATAGTGGAAGTATGAAAATAATGCTAGAACTTCAAAGTTGTGTTGATGATTGCAGCTATGTGAGACATTCTCCATATTACAAACCTGTGAGATGTGGATCATTGCAACTATGTGAGGGTTTCTCCAGCTTACAAACCTAAGATAAATCCCTTAATAAGGGTACATGGTTCTTATCTAAGACAGAAATGGAACATGGAGATGACATCCTCCATTCAAAGAGTTGAGAATAACTCCATATGATTATCCTGTGGGAAAGGAGATCTGTTGAGTTAGATGTGCTTGTGGATGAGCACAAGGTGAAATTGTGAAACCCCAAAGTGTTGTATGCATCATCATGAGAACATAAATGAATGTGATGTACATGCATCCTTTGAGCAACAGAGTTGACGAGAAACTCCAGATGACTCCTCTGTGTGATGAAGCGGAAAAGAAGATATGTTGAGTGGACGTTCCTATGGATGAGCACAAGTGAATGTGTGAAGATTTGGTTCTTCTGTGTAATGTGGTGAGCCAGAGATATGGACATCCCTATGGATGTGCCCCTAGTGGATGAGAACTAGTGGATGTATCTGATCCATTGCTATATTGTTCAAGAGTCACACTTACCTATAAGCCTAATTGTAATGTAAAGGGTACAGGTCGACCCCACCTTAATGTGATTAGTATGAAATGTAAAATATAATTAATATGGTTAGTATTAATTATAATTCATCTTAGACAGGTCTTCCCTTCTATGCCAATCGACACTTTTGTTGATAGGAAAAGTCTAATATAAGTAAAGGAATATTCCCCATTGTGGAATCATATCCTTCACACAAGTTTGGAAATTTCAGCAAATACATCCTCTTGGGAAAAGTGCACACCTCTCTTGGGTTCTAGTCTTATAGGGTTTGAGCATCCTCTTGTGTTCTAACTATTATTGGTGGTGAATTTCTTTCTCTTGAATAATATATAAAATCATTTGGCTAGGATTTCTTCCATTGTTGAGAAGGGTTTCTCAAGATACTTCTTGTGTTCTTGTGCATGGTGTTTCTTCTTATGATCTTGGTTACTGCAACATTCTTGTTTATGGTTAAGACAAATGAAAATTGAAATGAACTAAATGTGTAACCTAGATTATTGAAAAATCAAAATTGTATCAGAGAATAGGTCTTGAATATACCAATGCACAAGCACTTTCCAACCATTCTCTCTCACTTCTTCAAAACCTGTACGACCCTCCTCGGGTTCCCAAAAATTTCGTACAGCCTACACTTCTGAGAGTTTTCAGCACTCAAAACTTGGAAGTTGGGGTTAAAAAAAACATAGGAGTGTATGGACTCCTTCAACGTGCCTCCAACAAGTTTCAGATTGCATTTCTAGGCATTTTAATTTTTTGGCTCTAAGGGTTTCTAGGGTTTCACCAAATTCTGGAGAAATTTCAGAATTGTATTTCTGTAAACTTCTTGAAGAATCTCTTCAACTTACCAGGGCCATCATATCTATCAAGACTTATTTTTGCTAGTCATAAGCCCAAAAAAACCTAAAATTGCTAGCCTAGTTGATCCAGGTGGATATCGGGGGCCACCCACCTTTTCCAAATGGCTCAAACCAGTTTTTTGGCTATTTTGGCAATTTACTATTTTTAGCAGGTTTTAACTTCCGGGGCCATTTTGAGGGCCTAAATGAAGTTTTTTGAGATCTAGGTTCTTAATGATAGCCGAAGGCATGATTGAGCCACCAAAATGAATCTCCTCGATGATACCTTTCCAACGAGCTATCACACGTCTAAAAAGGAGATCGTATGCAAAAGTTACGACCCCGGGAAGTTGATGCACCAACTTACCCAAACGAGGCCCACATGACTTTTGGCGCTTCATCTCCTAGGGTTAGGTTTTTGGATGTCTGGGACTTTTGGCATTCCCGATTATTGTAAAAAGGCCTCCAAAGCCTCATTGTAACCATCTTCTTGCGAATGTGAGTAGCCGTCACATCTCTTCTCAGAGATAAGCTGCCACCATTCTAGCGAGTCTTTGACTTTGTATTTTTACAGTCTTTGTACATTTCTTTCATTAATAGAAATCGTGTATTACTGTATCTCTGTGTTTATTGTTGCATCTATGATATATTTCTATTATATTACTGGATATACGCGATATCTCTGTGCATTTCCTTATTATATCTCTGCTCTCATTTCGTGCCGAAAATAATCTGGATCACTAGCCTAGCCGTTAGGTTTTCTAGCCTAGTTGAAAAGGGTTTGGAATATGAGAGAAACCATGATGGGAAGCAAGATTGATCATTCAAGCAAGCTCAGTTCCAGGAAGAAAATACCTTAAATAAATGAAGAAATAAACATCTCAACACTCTCATGTATGGTTTCTATCAATGACAATACTTGGATAATTTACAGTGGTGCCTCCAGGCACATGACCTATCTTAGAAATCATCTAACACATTTCCTTGAGAAGAGACACATATAAATGTTGTTCTTGGAGATGATGTCAGATATAATGTGAGAGGAGTTGGAACTTATACCTTCCAACTAGATTCAGATATGCATCTTGAACTATAAGAAGTACTATATGTACCTAGAATAAAGAGAAACCTTGTCTATATTTTAGCCTTGGAAGACAAAGGTTAAAAAATTACCTTCTCAAAAGGAAGAGTTATTTCATGGCACAAATAATATTATACAAGCTCTTCCAAAGTAATTGGTGTTCGAGAAAATAGCTTGTACAAATTGACCATCAAACTAGTTCAATCCTTATTACATAACACTATCAGCTTGAGTGAGTCATGGTATAGAAGACTTGCTCACATTCATTATAGAGCTCTTCTTGCTATAGGGAAAATGGTAATAGGTATACTAGAGATACATATTCATCATAAAGGTGTTTGCAAGGGTTTTTACCCTCGAAAAAAAGTTAAAGGATATTTTCCTAGCAGTGACAATAGATCCAAGGATATCTTGGACTTGATATATTCATATGTATGTGGGAAAATGACTATTGGATCCTTAAATGGGAACTTATACTATGTACTCTTCATATATGATCACTCTAGGAAAACTTGGATTTACTTTCTGAAGAACAAGGATGGAGTTATTGCCAAGTTTCAAGAATTCAAAGCTCAGGTTGAAAACCTGACTGGAAGAAAAATCAAAATATTAAGATCAGACAATGGAGGAGAATACAACTCAAAAAGAATTTAACGATTTTTGTATTGAAGCAAGAATCAACAGGGAGTTCACAATTCCTTACAACCCTCAACAAAATGGGGTTGTCGAAAGGAAAAACAAAACTATCATTAAGGAAACTAAAGCAATGATACATGATTAGATTCTACCTATGACTCTATGGGCAGAAACATCTATGAGAACAATATATGTTCAAAACCAAAGTCCTCATTGGATCCTGAAGAAAATTACTCCAGAAGAAGCATTCACCAAAGTGAATCTTGAGATTAGACACTTCAGAGTATTTGGATGTCCAGTATACCTTCATGTACCCAAACAAAAGAGATCCAAACTAGAAACTTTAGGAAGAAAGGGTACAATTATAGGATACAATGAATCCTCAAAAGAATATCGAATCTACATTCCAGGTCAGAGAAAAATTGAAGTAAGCATATCTGTTAGTTTTGAAGAAGAAGTAGCCTTCCAGAAATCATAGAATCTGATATGGAAATTGATAATGAAACAATACCTTCTCCTCGTTCGACAATTCAGGGATAGACATATATTATTCAAAATGAGCCAATAGCTCTAGTTGATCAAGTTGCTCTAGCAGATTCAGTTGCTCAAAGAAACATACCCAAAGACATTACAGCTGAACATAAAAGGGTTGCTTGGGATCGACAAACTATACAAGAAGAATGCAAGATACCAGATATAATAAATATGCAGAACAAAAATAAAATGCTAGAAATCACAGAATAATAGTAATAGAACCAGCATAATCTCCACAATAACATAGAAATGATATAACAACAACAACAAAGATATCACTTTGATTCAGAAAGAAATGTTCACAGGCCTCTTTGAGGGGGAAACCTCCATTCGAGCAACGCTCTATTACAATAATCTCCAAGCTAGGGTTTTCATACCCTCCACCCTTATTTATACTAAATATGTCTATCAAGAGAAACATCTAGAAGAAGATCCTTCTAGAAGGGGAAGCTTCTATTAGGTCTTCTTACATCCGCCTTATTATATTTTATTGAAAGGCCTTATTAATATTGACCTTTATTTCATCCAAATATATTGATCTACCTATGTGCGGGTTAGGACCTTAACATGTCCACCCCCTTAAAAACAACCTTGTCCTTAAGGCTTGAGATGTGGAAATTGTTGCAGAATGGTAGCTGGATCCCAAGTGGCATATGCTAGAGTCGTATCTTTCCACTGGACTAGCACTTCCTTGATGGTTCTCTGACACAGGCGATACTCACGCTGGTCCAAAACTACTTCTGGTTGTAGACAAATGGATCCTTCTTCAACTAACTCTGGAAGGTTGGTTTGAATTTGACACCTAGTTCCAATCACCTTCTTTAAGCATGAAACATGAAAAATAGGATGTAGCTTTGACTGACTGGGTAGATCTAACTGATATGCAACTTTTTCAACACTCTTGAGAACTGTATAAGGACCATAAAATTTGGGCGCTAGCTTCTGACAATGCTCGACATTGAGGGAAGTTTGCTTATATGGTTGTAGTCGCAGAAACACCTGATCCCCTTATGAAAATTGACATTCAAAGCGACCTTGATCTACTTGTTGCTTCGTGCAATTCTGTGTCATGACCAAGTTCTCTTTAAGGGTACGGAGAATATCCTCTCGAACTGTAAGTGTTTGGTCAACCGCCTAGACCTTCGAGGTACCCAATAAGTATGAGAGAACTGAAGGTGGCTTCTGTCCATATACCACTTCAAAAAGAGTCATGCGAGTAGTTGTATGGTAGGAAGTGTTGCACCACCATTCAAATATGGGTAACCATTGAGCCCACTGATGTTGTTTTTTAGAGGAAAAACACCTCAGATATGTTTCCAAACACTTGTTAACAACTTCCGTTTGACCACTATTCTGGGGATGATAAGATGAGATGAGATGCAATTGGGTGCCTTGTAGCTTAAATAGTTCTTGCCAAAAATTGCTTGTGAAAGTTGGGTCACGATCAGAAACAATAGAGTGCGACATGCTATGAAGCTTGAAGACCTGGTCCATGAAAATTTGAGCCACCGTGGATGAAATAAATGGGTGTTGAAGAGCGCATAAATGAGCATACTTGGAAAGGCGATCCACAACCACCATTATGACTGATTTATTCCCCGATTTGGGTAAGCCGGTAATAAATTCCATAGAGATATCCTTCCAAATAGCAGGTGGAATCAGAAGCGGTTGTAGTGTGCCCAAAGATTTGACTGTTTCTCCCTTGTTGCGTTGACACACCTCACATTCGGTGACAAAATTACGGATGTCCTGTTTCATACCATCCCAGAAAACAGAACGTTTGACCCTGTCATATGTTTTGGTGAACCCTGAGTTCCCCGCTATGGGTGTAGCATGAAGCTCAAAAAGTACTGTGGGTTTAATCTTTGTTTGTTTACTTAAATACAAATGGCCTTTGTATCGAAGCTCATCCTAGAGCCAAGAGTACCTTGGGGGAGCTAGAGCCTTGGTCTGAAATTGTTGGATCACATGCGAACTTTTGGGATCTTGAAGCCATTCCTGGCGCACATCTTGGAGCCAATCAGGTACAATGAAGGAAAGAGAAAAAAGGGATCTTTCTTCTTCATATTTTCGAGACAGTGCATTCACCGCTACATTGTCTTTTCCCTTCTTGTAAATGATCTCATAATCATATCAAAAAATATTAGTCACCCATTTTTGTTTCTCCTGGGAGGAAATGTGTTGTTCCAGAAAGTACTTGAGGCTTTGATGGTTGGTCTTAATTTGGAAGCGTTTCCCCAAGAGATCAGTGTGCCACAGATCAACGGCATGTTGAATAGCCAACATTTATTTTTCATAAATGGGTTTTCCTAGATTCCTTTCAGACATTTGCTTGTTGGTGAAGGCTAAAGGTCAACCCTCTTGCATAAGGACAATGCCAATTCCTTTCCTTGAGGCATCACATTCCAACACAAAGGACTTTGTGAAATCAGGAAGGGCCAAAACCAGAGTGGTGCACATGGCCATCTTCAAGGTTTGAAAATATTGAACAACCACTGGAGTCCAAGTGAAAGAGTTCATTTTGAGGAGAGCAGTGAGAGGTGCTACAATCTTTCTGTAGTTCTTAACAAACTTGCGATAATACCCTGTTAAGACAAAAATCCACGCAAGCTTTTGAGAGTCTTTGGGTGTGGCCAGGTTTGCATAGCTTCAATCATTTTTGGGTCCACCCTGACGCCATCCTTGCCAACCATATGACCCAAGTATTCTACTTATGAGGCACCAAAAGCACATTTAGACTGTTTTAGGAAAAGTTGGTGCTGAGAGAGTAGATGGAGAACTTGATCCACATGAGTAAGATGATATGTCCAGGTTTTTCTATAGATGAGGAAATCATCAAAGAAAAATAAGACAAAATGACAGAGAAAGGGATGGAAGACATGATTCATGAGGCTTTGGAAGGTTGAGGGGGCCTTACACAAGCCAAAGGGCATGACCAAAAACTCATATTGGCCCTCATGAGTGCAAAAGGTTGTCTTGGGAATGTCTTCCTCTTTCATACGTATCTGGTGATAGCCCAAGAAAAGATCAAGTTTATTAAAGAATTGGGCACCACTCAATTCATCCAGGAGGTCATCAATGACAAGAATGGGAAATTTGTATTTAATGGTCAGTTTATTCAGGGCACGGAGTCAGGACACATTCTCCAAGAACCTTCTTTCTTCAAGACCATGACTATAGGAGAAGAGTAAGGGCTTGTAATAGGGCAAATAATGCCTACATTAAGGAGTTCCTTGACAATTTTCTCAATTTAATTTTTTTGTGAGAAGGGGTGGCGATATGGATGGATATTGGGAGGAAGGCTTCTAGGTACAAGGGGAATGGAATGATCATGAACACCGCGGGAAGGAGGGAGTCATTGGGGAGTGGAAAATACCATTTGATGTTTAGAAAGGAGGGTTTGGAGGTCATACGGTACCAGGGGTGTCTCTGTTGCTTGTATGGGATGGGGTTGGGCAATGACACCAGAATGACCTTTTTGAGCATCTTTTCCATGCGATGGGAACTAGTGACCTCATGTGAACCAACAGTGATGCCTTGGAATGTATATTGGTGGCCTTCCTAGTCAAATTGCATGGTTAATGCCTTAAAATCCATGAGAATGGGACCCAAATTTCTTAAGCAGTTTGCATCCAACACAATGTCACAATGACCCATGTCGATAGCAAACATATGGGATTTGAGGTGGTAGTCACTGATTTGGAGATGCACATTTTCACAACGCCCTCCACATTTCATGGAACCACCATTGGAAATCGCGATTTGGAAATTGTTGACAACATGGATGTAGCAATGAGTTTCTTGGGCAATGTGGCAATGAATAAAATTATGGGTGTTTCCACTATCAACTAGATTGATGACCTTCCAATTCCTGATGTAACCGATTAACTTGAGAGTTTGGGGAGAAGAGAAGTCGATGAGAGCATTGAGGGAAATGACAGGTTCTACTTTGGGAGGGTCTGAGGGAGGGGTTATGTCAGTGATTTCAAGTGACTCAGACACAAGGGGAGTTTCAACATCCTCTTCTGAAATATCCTCAGAGATGGCCATAAAAATCTTTTGTTCCTTACACTTATCGCTCGAGAAATATTTTTCATCACAATTATAACAAAGGCCTTTGAGTTGGCATTCATCCATTTCAGCCCTAGTCAATTTTTCGATCTTTAATGGAGCGGAGGGAGTAGTGGGAGTGACGGGTTTAGGGCGAGGGATAAAGGAGGCTTTTCAGTTTTGAGAGGATACAACCTGTTGTTCTTCTTTAGCTCTTTTAGTATCCTCCACGCAACTCGAGGGTCGAGCCATGAGGACATGGGCCCAAATCTCTTCCTTGAGGCCACTGATAAAACACTCTCGAATGAAATCATTAGTCATGCCCTCTATTCAAAAAGCCAGGTGCTCAAAGGAAGCTATGAAGTCTTCTACTATTCTGAATTGTTTTAACTTTGTCAAACAACCCAAATGGTTGGTGTTCGTGTCAAAGCATTCATAAAGCTCTACCACAAATTGGGTCCAAGCAATATACCCTTGACGAAAAGTTTTTCTCCATTGCCACCATTGCTAACATTCTTGATCTAGATGGAGAACGCCATACCAGAATTTGATGAAGTCATATGTGATGCAATATAAAGAGAAATAATGTTCCATTTGGGTTACCCAACCAGTGGGGCTCGAGCCATCAAATTTTGTCACATCCACTTGTGGAAGGCATAGGTCACGTTGAAAGTGATGGGGCTGAAAGGTATGGGAATGGGAGGAATGTTCGCCTTCAGTCTTTGGAGGTTCTTTAGAGAAAGGGTCATCTGTAGGGATCTTCAATTTGGTGCAGAGTGATGCAAAGATAGATTTAAGATGGGTGGTCAGTTCTTGTTTGACTTCCTCCATTGAGGACTGCATGGTTGTATTTATGGTTGTATTGATGGATGAATCGATGGAGGCAACAATAGTAGTGAGTTGTTTCACTTCTTTTTGGGTCTTGAGGAAACCAGATTGTAAGGTGTTGAAGCGGGTTTCTAGATCTTGGCTATGGGTATGGGCCATGAGGATGGGTGAACTGAAAAGGGGTGGACGGGGTCAATTTTTTTTTCTGAAAAATGATATGGATGAATGTGATAAGGGTGAATATATGAATCCAATGGAATAGGTCTCAAATAATGGTGAAAAATTTTCCATACTTTTTTTTTTTTACACCTGCGGAGTTATACTTCGGTTTGAAGAATACTGCAGTGATGAAATCCCCAAATGCTTAACCAGATCTGGTCAGTTTTAATTTGTTTATGTTTTTATCTCCCAAGGGTTAGGTATTCAAGGGTTATATAGACAAGGGTTTTCCCTATGCTATAGCTCTCTGATATACATGCGAGGTCCAACAGTAGTACTCGACCCAATATCTCAGGTCACTAACTAAGGAGGATAGACCATACCCTTAGCCATACTACCCGACTACCCAGGTACTAGAGAGTATCTTCCCGAATGTTGTTCTCGATGACACTATAGCAGTCTTACGACTGATAGGTTTATCTAAAGAGGGCTTCAGGAAATCTAGGTCGATACGTACACAGGCGTTGTCTGATGCACTACCACTCAAAGGGGTACCAACAGGGGTTACAAGGGTGGCCAACATATGTGTTCTTAAGAGTTACTTGTATTTCCTACCTATATGAATCCCTCAATCACCGGTTTATGCACGTAACGACAGATCTTTGTGGCTTAAAGACACTGGAATGCATCTCTACCCTGAAAAAAAATTCCCACAATTTTTGCCAAGGAAAGTGCTCTGATACCACTTGCAAGATACCAGATATAATAAATATGCAGAATAGAAATAAAATTCTAGAAATGGAAAAATAACAGTATATAACCAGCATAATCTCCACAATAACGCATAAATGATATAAGAACAACAACAGAAATAACACTTTGATTCAGAAAGCAATGTTCACAGGCCTCTTTGAGGGGGCAACCTCCAGTCGAGCAGTGCTCTGTTACAATAATCTCCAAGCTATGGTTTTCATACCCTCGACCCTTATTTATACTAAATATGTCTATCAAGAGAGGCATCTAGAGGAAGGTCCTTCTAGAAGCGGAAGATTATATGAGGTCTTCTTACATCTGCCTTATTCTATTTTATTGAAAGGCCTTATTAATGTTGACCTTTAGCACATCTAAACATATTGATCTACCTATGTGTGGATTAGAACCCTAACAAAGAAGAAGGGCATAAATCCCAACAAGGAGCAACCAGAGAAAGTAAGAGACCAAAGAGATTCTCAAACTACCTTTTAGCCATGACGCACATTATTGATTCATAGCCAACTTTTCATGGAGAAGCTTCAGGTGAACAAGTATGGAAAGATGCCATGAATGAAGAATATAAATCTATATTAAAAAATGGTGTATGGGATGTTGTTCCAAGACTAGAGGAAAAGTCTGTAGTGACTTCCAAATGGATTTACAAAATCAAGCATGCTGCTGATGGAAGCATCGTAAAATACAAAGCAAGATTTATGGCCAGAGGGTTTTCACAAATAGAGGGAGTTGACTATGATGAGACTTTTGCACCAATGGCCAGATATAGCTCCATCTGATATATCATTGTGCTAGCTGCTTCCATGGGTTGGAAGCTACATCAGATGGATGTAAAGACAACTTCTCTCAAAGGTGATATTGAGGAAGAAGTTTATATTGAGCATCCATAAGGTCTCATTGTACAAAATGAAAAATCTCATGTATGTAGGTTAAAGAAATACCTATATGGTCTAAAGAAAGCACCACATGCTTGGTACAAGAAAATGGATGGATTTATGATGAGTTTTGGCTTCAAAAAAAGTACCGCTGATCCAAACTTGTATTATCAGATTGATGGCAATGAGTGTCTGATTTTGGTCTTATATGTGGATGATATTTTCCTAACTGGTTCAGAGAGACACATTGTTGAATCCAAACAAGCATTGACTACTAAATTTGAAATGAAGGATTTGGGCTTGATGCATTATTTATTGTGACTAGAAGTATGGCAAAGAACAGATGAGATTTTCCTAAGTCAAGGAAAATATACTATGGAGATACTAAAAAATTTTAGCATGACAAAATGAAAATCCATGCCTACTCCAATTGTAATGGATTTAAATAAAATGAGTGATACTAATCCAAGAGATGTAGATCGAGACTTATATTGACAATTGATTGGATCTATGATGTATCTAGTTAACACTAGACCAAACATTTTCTATGCAGTACATGTGCTTATCCAGTTTATTAGTCAACCAAAACATACACAATGGATAGCTGCAAAACATGTATTGAGATACTTACAAGGCACAATTTGTTATGGCCTGATATATGCATCCAATGTGGACTTGAGCCTGCAAGTATATGCTGATGTAGATTGGGCAGGCAATGAAGTAGATAGAAAGATCACCTCTAGTTGTTGCTTCACCTTAGGATCGGCCATGGTTTCTTGGTGTAGCGGAAAACAAAGCTTTGTGGCTTTAAGCACCACATAGGCAAAGTACATAGCCCTAAGTGTGGAAATTCGTGAAGCAATATGGCTACACAAACTTCTGACTGACTTATTTGATCATGAGATGGATCCTACTACTATTCATTATGATAACAAGAGTTGTGTAAAGATCTATGAGAACCCAGTGTTTCATAACAGATCAAAACACATTGAAATCAAGTATCACTATATCAAAGACATGGTGTAGAGGAAGACAATTCATGTGCAATATCTTTCTATTCATGAATAGATTGCAGATATCTTCACCAAACAACTTTCCCAGACCAAGTTCGAGTATTTTCATGAGAGACTTGGCCTGGTGGAAAATGCATCCCTAGTTGAGAGGGAGTGTTGATGATTGTAGCTATGTGAGACATCCTCTAGCTTACAAAGATGTGAGATGTGGATCATTGCAACTATGTGAGACTTTCTCTAGCTTAAAAACCTGAGAGAAATGCCCTAAGAAGGGTACGTGGTTCCTATCTGAGACAGAGATGGAATGTAGAGATGACCTCCTCCATTCAGAGAGTTGAGAAGAACTCCAGATGATTATCCTGTGGGAAAGGCGATCTGTTGAGTTATACATGCCTATGGATGAGCACAAGGTGAATGTATGAAACCCGAAATTGTTGGCTGCATCGTCATGAGAACAAAAATTAAGATGATGTATTGGACTCCTCTAAGAAACATAGTTGACGAGAAACTCCATATGACTCTCCTATGTGATGTAGTGGAAAAGAAGATCTATTGAGTGGACATGCTTATGGATGAGCACAGGTGAATGTGTGAAGATCTGGTTCTTCTGTGTAATGCAGTGATCCAAAGATATGGACATCCCTATGGATGTGCCCCTACTGGATGAGTACTAGTAGGTGTATCATATCCATTGCTATATTGTTCAAGAGTCGCACCTGCCTATAACCCTAATTGTAATGTAAAGGGTACAGGTCGACCCCACCTTAATTTGATTAGTAATAAATGTAAAAGATAATTAATCTGGTTAATATTAATTATAATGTGACTTAGAGAGGTCATCCATGTTGTGCCAATAAACACTTTTGTTGATAGGACAAGTCTAGTATAAGTAAAGGAAGATTCCCCATTGTGGAATCATATCCTTCACAGAAGCTTGGAAATTTCAGCAAGTACATCCTCTTGGGAAAAGTGTGCCCCTCTTTTGGGTTATAGTCTTCTAGGGTTTGAGAACCCTCATGTGCTAAGTATTATTGGTGGTGAAAGTATTTCTCTTGAAGAATATAGAAAAGGATTTGGTTGGGTTTTCTTCCCTTGTTGAGAAGGGTCTCCTACGATACTTCCTATGGTCTTGTGCATGGTGTCTCTTCTTGTGATCTTGGTTGCTCCATAATTCTTGTTTATGGTTAAGACAAATGCAAATTGAAATGAACTACATGCTTAACCTAGCTTATTGAAAAATAAAAAAGGTGAAGTATTGAAGGTGCAGGAAATCTAAATAATGCTAGTAGATGGTCCAAAAGCAATGCCCCATGCACAAAGTGGATATAGAAGTATACAACCATACTTCTAAGGAAAGGAAATACATAAATCCAAGTAAATTAAAGAAGGGAATAAGTCCAATAGTAATTAGATAAAATAGGAAAAGGGTACCACTAAGTGGATACCATGTGGTTTGGAGTTTATGAAAATACTTAATAACTGTGGTATCAATGAAGGGATTATTGATGCTATGGTGAATGTTGATTGTAGTTCAAAAGTGTTGAATACATTTCTGAAGTAGGGTGGGATAACCAGTTAAAAGGATCCAACCATGAAGATGATTTCCTGAAGGAAAATCAATAATTGATCCTGGAGAATAAAGTGGTTATAGATTTAACCTAGTAACAAAGAGGGATGGTACATGAGAGAACCATCTCAAGTGGAAGGAATTTGTTGGTGTTCCTCCAAGAGGCTAGAAGCACCACTACAGTTCATGATATTTGGTGAGAGTAATGTTGATTACTCTAAAATTGATTTCTACAAATCCTAAAGAAGAAGAAGTCACATGTGCAAGAATAATTTCAACTATGCCAATCAAGTTGATATTTAATGGTTTCAATAAATTAAATGGCCGCTAAATACCCAAGGTGAAAAAGAGAGCATGGATGGATATGTAATTTTTTCATATAATGTGTTGGGTCAGAAGGATCCAAGTAATAGATGAATGTTGAATATTAAGTAACAACATAATGTATGGCTGAAAATGTAAAAGTAGCCAAGAGTGGATTGGCCATAAAAGTGCTCACAGAAGAAATAATCCCATGCAATGAATATAGTAAGAACTAAGAAAAACCAATAATAACAAAGTGTGTTGTGAATGATGATGTAAGTTGTTGAAATTGTTGTAACAACAATTAATATATGGCATGCTGTATAGCCATACATAGCACAGGAAGCTGAAAATTGAAATGTTTATGCAATAATATGAATTAGTGAATGTATATTTATTAAAATATATAACATGTTATAGATAAGGATTAGTCTAATCTTATATACATGTCTGAAATGAAAGTTATAATGATTGATGTTATGCCAAGAAAGAAAGAGATAATCCATGGATGTGAGTGCTACATATGAAGTTGATACATATATATGAAGGAGGCAACATGGAGCCAAGGTGTTGATTTAAAAGGCTACAGAAGGAAGCTTGGAAACTCCTATTGTTACCAAATAATCATGTAGATTTAAAATTCATTTAATGATAGCAATGCAAGTATGAATTCCTTAGGAATTTACATTGCATAGTTACTGAAGGGATTTAGGTTAAATTTCCATCATCCAGGGTCTATTTATAAAATGACATTGTGGTGTGATTTGGAATGCATTGATGGATTATATACCATATAGTATGGTAACACCAAGGGACTCTATTAACAACAAAAGATTTTAGGTTTTCAATGCATTTATATAACACAGTAAGAAGCCATGAACTTGTTGGTTATGGGATGGTAATCAAATTAATGAAGGGGGTATGACCATATTATAAGAATGAATACCAACAAAAATAGTCATGTATGAGACCATGAAATGGTTAGTTAAGCTATGGTGCCACACAAGTTTCCAATGAACTTCCTGCTTGTAATTAATGGTTGGAATGTAGCTTTGTTTCTAACATTGCAGAACACTACATAATTTTATTCTTGACATATTGATTGGGTCGAAATGGAAGGTATACAAATGGTTGAACAAGAAATGAGAAGTGTATGGATTATGTGCTTGGCCTTTGACCAAGCCATCTAATTATCATGGTAGGATGCATGAGTTGGAACAAGGATTTCTAAGTGCAATCTAGAATTTCCTTGGAAATATATGCATGTAGAATTGCATTCATGCATAATGTAGTAATTCTTCACTCATGTATGCTAACATAGAGTGTGTATGTTTGAAAACTTTATGGAATGAATTTTAGAAATGCTTGCATACAATATCTTTTATATAGATGATCATGCTAGTAGTGGAGAAGTGAGATCCTAAACAAGTCTTGATATTGTAAACAATCATAAACTATTATGTAATACATCAAGAGGGATGTAGCTTGAAGTAGTAACATAAGGATGGACTGCAAGGAATTTTTAAGTTAAAGGAACAAAGTAGTAAAATAGTTATGATAAGGAAAAAATTTATTGCTGATAGCATATATGCATAAAATGATAAGCTCATGTAACTATTAGTTTGTTAGCTATGATTGAATTGTTGGATGTGGACAATTGTTAAAGCACTTTGACAGTTTGAATAAAGAATTTAATAAAAATATGTTATGCATGATATAATGACCATGTTTTTGGTTTAAGGGAAGATAGAATTAATGCAAGGAAGCAACTCGAAATATGGCAATGCTGGAAGCCATAATGAAGACTAATATGATGTAGAAACAACCAAGCAAATATGAGATTAAAATTCATATTTTTGTGAAATGTTAATTTTTCCTTAGGAAATAATTTAGAATTTCTCAATAAAATTTTATAATATTAACTCTTGATGAATCTATGTATATACTGTAGATGAGATAATATTTATTACAACTAGAATGTGTGAGAAGAGAAGCTACAAATGGGAATATTAGAGCCCTGCGATTGCAAAACCTTAGTAAGGTTTTGTTGATAAGATGTTGATATCGTTGTGTGTCAAATCCTTTGAAATATGGATCATTGAAGGACTGTATATTAGTGAAAGGATACCTGATCTTAAAAGGGTGAGTGCAACAAGAAAGGAGCAGCATAAAAATGTCACAATGAGATGAATTCTTACTGAAACAAATCTCTCAAAGAAGGGAAACAATTTCTAGTTGAAGTATGAAGATATGACCAGAAGGATAACAAGATTCAATGGCCAAGGCATGGAATTTTTTGAATAATGTTGGAAATAACATTGTATTGATGCATTGAGAAAAATGCATAAATAAGGGGGAGAGGAATGCAATACCTAGGTTGACCCTAGTTGTAAGTGAGAATATAGGCTGGTGAACTGTCTTACTTTGAAGTCAGAGTTCATGTGTATTAAGTAGGATGGTGAGACATATACTAAAAGGATTGTAGGCCTATCCTCTGTATTATGTAATCATAATTGAATACCAATAAAAATTACAGCACTATTGCATACCATCCCAAAAAAATCATAAGGGGGATAAAATCCACTAGAGAATGGGAAAAAGGGGCTAAGAGTCTTAGTTTAAGGGGATAAGACTAAGGGGCTTAGGCCAAGAGAATATTTTTAATAGTAATTTCTAAAATTTAACTCAGGGGTGCATATGCATTATGCTATCATAAGTTCTTATGGAAGAAGAATGAATCACCAAGTGGGCACAAAGGGAGATCATAATGTGATGAGTGTCATTTTATGCACATGAAAATATAATGGGAGAATAGAGTGTAGTTACCAATTGAAAAAATTTCATTTTCTCACCATCGTGGAAGAGAATTATCTCCTCTAGTACCATCTTTACTTTCTTCCATCACCATAACCATAGGGGGGGAAAGATGGGAAGAGTTTTCTCGTGAATTGGAACTGAAAAGGGGGGTTTTCAGGACAATATGTTGTCGAACAATCCCGTTGTTAGGCCTGTAAGCATATCTACAAGTGAGAGAATCACTAGGAATTGAATTCCCATACTGTCAATTGCATCTATATGGCTCAAATAATTATTTTCTAACTTGTTGTTGAAGCCTGGAAAGGAAGTGGGACATCTGATGGGGAACACTTCCTGGGTGGGACAAGCACATGGATAATTAGGGACTGTAGTTGGTTGGCATTGGCACTTAAATATGAGAATTATCTTTTTTTAGAAGACTTCTCTAGGATAGTAATCCCTTTTTACCCAAGTGGATTTTAAGCCCAACTCGAGGATGGCCTTCTGTCAGTTTATAGGCTACAGAGTCTATGGTTACGAGGAGAGTGAGAGTTTTGCATGAAATTCGTGGCTATTTATACCAGATAAATGGTTCACCATATAACTTTATGAATTCTTGTATAAATAACTATGTATTCCTGTTAATGAATACTAATTTGTTATTATTGTTTAGTATGTTGTTGTTAAACTTGTACAGGGACTATATTTATATATTTTCTGTCATGAGTATTTACTATTGGAATTATCATTGAGCATTTGATACTAAATTTGTACAAGAATTGGTAATTATAATCCTCAGTCATGAGTAATGGATTTTCAAATATATATGTTTCCAGGAATTCCTAGGACTGTTTAATCAGTGGTTCAACAAAAAAATTGTAATTAATGTGTGCTTATGTTGTTATATCACCCGTGTATATAAAATATTTATATATGTATATATTGATACTAATCTGCCTGTAATAGAGCCACAGGTTCATATTTTATACCTGCACGGGATGAATATAAAGTGTAGAGGTGAAGTTGTTAGTAGGTCGACATTCTATTTGACTAAATTGTAAACAAATTTTATCTGTATGGATTGATATGATAGTTGTAATTAGCATGATTGTTACCAAATAAGGCTCAAAATGCCATGTTTAGAATGGATAGTGCGCAAGAAAAAATATATCATGTGTGGACAATGATGAATATGATGCTTAGCCAATTAGAAACATTTTTATAGACTGAGGAACATCTGGTAAATGATAATAAACTCTTAGAGAAAACCTTGACCAACTAAGTGAAAGATTAGACTATTTAACCTAAGAAAAACTTGAATATTGCCTTGGACGAATGGTAACCATTGATCTTGACCCAATGAATCAATTGTGGTCATTGATTGGATTCCTATTCACTCCAAGGATTTCTAAGAATTTGGGTTAATGTGGACCATTGGATTCATTGGAGGAGAATTGAGAGATCTTGGCCATTGATCGGGGTCCTCCTATATGAGGAATTGTTAGGGAAACAAACTGATGTCAGTCATAGGATCCATCAGAGTGCAGATTAGAGAAGATATGGACCATTGGAACTATATTAGAAAGTGGCGTTAGAGTCTAATGTTCAAAGTAGTTGTAGTAATTCTACTCTGATGGGAAGACCCCGAGAGGTAATTCTAACCATCAATCAGAGAATAGTTCTGAGTAATCTCAACCATTGATCGTAGAAGGAGTCATCGAAGTTTGAGGTTGGAATATTCTAGGTATTTAGATTAGATTCATTCTGATGGGAGGACCCTAGGGGTAATATTGGTCGTCAATAAGAGATTCGCTGGGATGTAGTCTCATCCATAGATTTTCGTGGTTCCATATCATCTAAGTGTAAAAAGTGGAAGTGATGTTAGGATGATGAGGATTGCCTATGTGGTAGACAATGCACCCTGTAATGATTAGGACTGTTGATCAGGGAAAATGCAATGATTTCCCACTGTCGATTTAGCATTGACCCCATAGGGCCATGTTCATGGGATCCACATTGATAACATTTATCGATTCATCAATTTGGGATATAATCTCGACCGTCCAATCTCTAGATCCTAGTAACATCAGAGGTGGTGGAAAAAACTATGGTAGTCATCAGAGCCTCTCACAATGATTCTCAGTAGTAGATATTGTGTTAAGAGAAGGGGGTCATAACCCCATGGTAAACTTAATTAGTGATTCCACAATAATGATATTAACTTAGCTATTATTCTCGTAATCCCTAGGATAAGAATCTTGAGGTTCATATTGCACGATGAAAGATTCAATATCTGATGCTCAATGATGATGTGGCTTGTAAAAAGTGGTCCATGTCTCACAATTAAGGAAGGCCATCTACCATCGTAAGGAGGTGCCATGTGTCACACAGATTTGGTAGAATTGGACTAGGGTCCGCAAGGAGAATGAGTGCCATGTGTCAAATGGTACATGTGCCACATGTCACACGATGTCTAATGCCATGTGTCAACTGAGGATTCGTTGATGAATCATATGTGGGACCAATGGATGGATATTATCCTTGCGATAACATCGTCAGACCCTAGCCATCAGATCTAAAGGTGGGTGGATCTACACCATTGATTTAGGATCAAAGGAACTCAATTATCCTCAGACTATTGGGGGGCTTGTTACCTAGTTAAATTGTGAATCACGTTGCCTGGTGCCTCAGTGATCACGTTTCACACTATCATTAAAGACATGGGTCAATACCCTATTGGGTGAAATTTGAACATGGCAATGATGTGTATGTTCACGTCTATTCAGGTGGAAGTCCACGCGACAAGTGATATGAGTTCCATTTTCTATGATGAGTCAGATTCAAACGTCATGTGTCAGGCCATGAGAATACCACATTGAATCCACGTGTTAGTGTAGATCCTATGCCATCTTAATCCCTTTGAACATGCACAACGAACTGGAACAATTGGAATTAAGGATGGTGAATATCCATTATCAATCATGGTCAAGGAGGGTCAATCAGACCCTGCATTGTAGAAGAGATTGTATTTCAGGAGAAGCTAGAGGGTCAAGTATCTGGTGCCTAATGAATACATGTCACAATCCTAGGGAATGACAAATGGTGGTGTGGGATAGGGCCACACGTGTAGTGTGTCAGCAAATACCAAATCTATCATTGAGGAATGAGGTTAAATCATCCATCTTGATGGGCTAATGGTCTGGTGAACCAATATTACATTGAACGATGTCACATAACCAATGCATGATTAACAAGTAGTGACATATGATGGGACGTTGTACCCTAGGTGCCAACTCATGTCAAACTAGACCTTTTGAGGGTAATGTAATACGAGAAGGGCCACAATTGTGGGAGTTGATAAACTGAGGGTTGGGTGGATGAGGTGGCAAGTGACACGACAAAGCCCATTTCAGTTTCCATTTCCTCATGGGGATGACATGGCATGACATGGAAGTTCCAAGTCAGATAGAGACGGGTAATGTAGATCCACATGGGCACCACATGGAATTATAATGGAAAAGATATAAAATCTTTAAAGCACCATAACTTTCGATCCATAGCTTAGTTTTGAGGTGAAAGTCATTGGAAAGTTTAGATGAGCATAACCAATTTATGAAGTCTAATTGAGGAGATGAATAGATGGAAAAATAAAAAAAGTTTGACACCCCATCCTTTATAAGGTACTCAAGGGTTCGGGTATGTTACATGAGCACAAAGGGGGTCAAATATTACGTCCCATTTCCATAGAACGAGGTGAGAAATACCCCAATGCTAATTATTATGGAAAAAATTCTATGCATCGACTTTGAAGTGAATTTGAAATAGATCCATCCTCTAATAAGAATAAATATGGGGAATAACCTAGCTCCAGATTCCATGACTCCTTCAGCCACCAGGAGAGGGGTTGGCACAATCTTGCCACAAAATCTACCTATAAGGGTTTTACTGTAGAGAGGGGATGTCTTCCAATGTTACGTCTTTCCCCACAACCATTGCATACTTTACACGTCGAACTCTGATACACCTATGTGAAGAGAGTATACACTTATTTTCCCGGGTTCTAGAAGAGAAAAGATTGAGAAGGGGTAACGACTGAGACAACGTGGAAGAATGAGAAGGAAGGAAGGGAGGGCCACATAATAACTAATGATGGAGAAAGATAGGGAGATAGAAAAGGAGGTACCTCAAAAAATTCTAGTTCCAAAAATGAAGGGGGAGGATCTCGAGCCTCCCTTGTACTTTCCATCTTTCAATCTATGATGATTGATGGGTATCCATATATCATCGGTATAGGGGGATGATAGTTATGGCACATCATAAATTTGAAGTTAGGAGGTGAAGATGGCCTCCTCTCCTAGGATATCTTCCCTGAAGTCTAACGACTCAACTTCCATTAAAAATGGCACGAAAATATGCCACCTGGGACTCCAATAAACACATATGTGGTCAACACACTTAAGTCATGCTAGGAATTGAGATCAAGTGGAGTGAGAAAAATATTAGGAGGGAAGCCACCTGAAGGAGCCATTCAAAAAAGGAGCAACATGACTAAAAACAATGGGAAATGGGAAGGGTCGTCGATTGACCTACCCACAGGCTCGAGGACACTAGAGGCCCTATGCATTAAACCATAGTCCCATATCCATTTAAAAGGGGAAGGGTCACCGACTGACTTGACCGCAGGCCCGAGGACACTACAGGACCAGTGCATTAAACCATAGTCCCATCCCCATTTAAACAAGTTATTAGTCCCTACCATAGGCATAGAGGGACTATAGCGATCGATAAAGCGTTGACTACATATTAGTTTGTCCTTTGACCGAAAATATTTGCACAATACCTATTGTTGGAGCTATGGAATTAAAAGCATATATTTTTATATATTAAAAAGTAACATATATGTACTAATCTGATTGGCTAAGAGATTGGAGGTATTATTGTCGGCTTTGCTATTCCCAATGCAATATATGGAAACATATCCAAACTTTTTCTAGTAGACAGTATGTTTTAATCATATATTTTTCCTATATATTGCTTGAAGGTCGATTAAAGCTACCATTAGTTCGAATGTTTGTATTAGAATTTTCTGCTACCTGAATATATCCATTAGTTTTGATATGTACTAAGCATATTGAAATGTTTTCATATCCAAGCTTTGTATAATTCTTGAAATTTATTGACACTTATTCTGAGATGACTCAATAGGCCTGACAGCGTAAATATTTACGTGACGTGACGTTCTCAACACCCCTAACAACTTAAATGTTTGCATACTACAAGGTCCTTAGACAGCTTGAGATTCTTAAATGTTTATGTAAATACTGTTCTCGAAGTACAAGCCAGTTCAATAGCCATTGCATGTTTCATCCTTGTTCTTCAATTCAATCTACATACATTGTTTATTGGTTCAGTGATTGCTTATTCTTTGTTGGTTTGTCGGGCGTTTCCATTATATGTTTCATCCTCGTAATCATTGAAGCTAGATACATTATTTACTGGTTCATTGAGTGGTTCTTCTTCACTGGTTTCTCAGTTGTTGTTTTTTGTTGTTTCTCTCACGACTCGACCTGCGCTTCTGCATTTCATCATTTCAGAGTAAGTTTCGATGCCATAGTTTCATTTTGTATTCCTTGTTTGTTGTTCAGTGTTTGCATATTGCAAGTAAGAATGTTTTCTTCTTTGTAGTCGCATGTTCCTTTTATGTTTTCGGTTCCTTTTTTACTTCAGCTATAGTTTGGTAATCGTTGGAGATTCATATGTTGTTCTCTGGGTCGGTGGCTTTTGTTGGTTCGTTGGTTCCTGGGTTGTTGGTTCTGTTTGCTTGCCTGGGGTTTGTGCTTTGGGGCCCTGGGGGTGTAGTTAGGCCTCTTCATGATTTCTCACTGGTTTGGTCCTTTCTTGTTTATTTTCTTTTATTCAGCCTTGTAGGGTTGGGGTGTCACGGCAGTGGTTGGAGCTTTTCTTCTTCTTTTTTTTTTTTTTGGATTGTTATTGTTTTTTGGGGGCGCTTTACAGTGTTCATCCCCTACACCCACCAGTCAATCTGTAGTTGTGTTATTTTCCATTTTTGGAGAGGCCTTTATCTGTATTTGTTTGATATTTTCCTAGTGCTCGAGTCCTACCATGAAATAAAATAGTTGCATACAAAATTGTTGGAGGATTACATGTGAATTTACAATATCTGTTGTTTTTTTGTTGGGATAAAGAATATGTATGTAGCCTACACTTATAGACCATGTATGGTCAGATGTGAGGATATTACATGACATGTTCTTTCTCCTCTACATAGACTAGTGTGTGCATGATATAATTTGTGTTCTTCTTGAGATATCATATGAGCAACAAAGATTCTTCAAGATTATATTTTCATGTCTGGAAGCATGTCTAGGTAGTTTGCCAGGGAAAAATGAGAACTTGTAACATGGAAACAACAGTCTATGTAGAGGATAAAGAAAATGGTTAAAGGGCATATCTGGATGAATTTCCAAGGAAAACCAGAAATTGTTTAGTAGCGGGCATGCAATTGTGTGATATTTTCTGTCTTGTAATATATTTTGGCTTGGGAAAGAAAAGCTAGACATTTACACCCATGGATAGACAAGAGAAAAGGTTGATGTTTCTGCCTTTGTAAACTGTTCACTGAGTCAGTTTTGTTGTATCTACATATTTCTTGTTCTCCAGTGAATATGAACTTTCATTGATGTACATTGAATTTTGTGTGTTCCCACATTGAAACAAATAGAGTAGCTGGAGAAAAGGAGGGATTCTTGACTGCATCGACTGAAGAGGATATAGAAAGGTGCATGCTTGTACTATTGTTTCATATTGCACTGTTTTGTATTTCATTTATGGTCTATATATGTGTTAAACTAGTTGCATGCCTTCCTACATGGTAAGTTATCTTGGTTACATACGTTCCTTCCTTCATACTAAGCTAGTTTATGTCAGTTGTGTTTGCATTGAATTTAAAGAATTAGAATCATTGGACATGACGAAGGACTCTTTGGCGGGTAAATAGACCCTTTTATTTTTCTTTTAGATGTCTGTTTTCATACTAACTTGCCTTCATCTCAATTACATCTTCGGCGTTGCTGCCTTGGAAAAAACAGGTTGCTTGGACAGGGAGATGAATTCTTTTGTGCAACAGCAGAGGGTTTTGTGGTACAATCTTCTAAAAAGTATACCAAGTGTGTTAGTAAATTAAATATACAAACCAGGATGGAGTATATAATATTAGACTTGAAAATGATGAATTCACAGTAATGGGCCTTTCTGCGCTCACTGTTTCTACTTTTTCCATTTTCTATTATCCTTTTTGTTTTCTAATCCATCTTCTTAGTTTGGTTTCTGAAAATTCCCGTGTGCGTCAGTTGGCGGACTAACAGATTGACATATGTGGTCTTGCTTCTACCTTACTCCATAGTTACCCACTTTGTCGATTGTGGCTTTCAGGTTGGCAAGTTGAATATTTCTCCCTTGGCTTTCGGGGCTCCGTGATATATAGATTGGCCATGGTGACCCGTGATCACTCCCTATTTACTGTTAAACATTTCTCCAGTTAAAAAATTAAGATGCATACAATTTTACAATTATTTGGTCCTTCCGATGGACAATATACAATGCATATATCTGTTTACTTCTGATGTTCATATGCACATGCTTTCATCAGAAAAAGTTGGACTAGTGAGACGACCATGAGAAATCAATCATCCCAGACATCAATAGATCGACAAGGCCAAAGCTAAAGATGCATACGCTATGCTCTGACTATGTTTACTAAAAAACAATCATGGGCTATATATTCATCTATGGCATGGCAGATATGTTGATTCCATTTGAAATACATATTTTCTATCTCACAAGAAGTATCAACAAGTACAAGCGAAACACTGAACGTGTTGCATGTTCCGTAGACCAAGAGTTGTGGTTGCGAAACTATAGCTCCATAGTTCATCAATATTATTTGTGTACTTGTAGAAAACTACCATTCACTTTAGTTTTCATGTTCAAAAAATGTCATCAGGTCTAGAGTTGTGACATCCAAAGTACTATCAATAGAGGGCTTGAACAACCACCAAACTGGACAATTGTTTGACAGGGACATAATGGTTGTCTATACCACCTACTTGGACAACGAAAACAAAATTAGATCCATTATGCATGTTGATGTGACAAACAAGGATGCCATGATGACAGTCGCAATGACTGTTCCTCCACAACTTGTCCAGAAACATGCAGAAAAGATATTGCCACGTAATGGGATATCCATTACAAATTTTAATGTATTGCCCAAAATAGTATATGACCGTGGTGATTGTGATTGTGGAAAAAAATCCTTCTATTTGTTCAGAATATCGTTTCCTCCTGGACTCGACTATAAGGAAACTTGCACAGAGCATTGATATTTACCCAATCAAAACGATTGGGGCTGCTGTGACACTGGCGAGAAAATTTGGGTCGCAACACATTCTCCATATAAAGGATGGAGAGTCAAACAACGACAAGGCAATGGTATCGCTTTTCATATTCAATTTTGTTCTTAACTTTCGTGTCTACATATATGTCGGATAAGTTACACAAATATTTCATTGTTCCATGTTGCAGCTAGAATTGTTCGATACTTATTCAGATTTGTTTTCATCAATGGAACAACAATTGCATAGAGGGAAGATTCCACTTATGTTGTTCAAAAATATAACAAAGAAGAAGGATGCTAGAGAAAGGATCTTTTGGACAACCTAGGCAATGCTTGTAACATAGTTGCAATCAAATATAGTAGAGGCTCTGGAGAAACTAGCTAGCTCTACAATTGTTGTGTGTATACATCCACAAAATCATCCTCACTTTGCTTATAGAAATAGCCTTCAAAAAATTTATGCACCTTTTTACTTTTTCTTTTTTGTTTTACAAGGGAGGGGGGGATGAAGTTGTGTATTATATTGTTCAATGTATTAATCCCTTTGCTCGCGTTGCCAGGTTGAAGGTTTTTTAGTTGCAGCCAATGTGTACTCGACCCCCTTTGAGCCTGTATGTACAAAATTCCATTCCGATGTTTCTAATTACGCTTTGATAAGTGATGATATGATTGATTGTCTATGATGTGATGAAAAATGTCCATATATTTATGGAAATTGCATCAATGGTGTTATCCAAACTGTGGGCAATACAACTGTGCAGTGTTCGGTTAGGCAGCCTCTGTTACAAAATGTGCTTCCTGAATTGGAAGAGTTGTTGCATGAAACATATTTACAAAAAAAGGAAAGCAATGTCTATATGTTGTGGTAGCTTCGGATACAGATAAAATTCACCTTAAATGAGGACAATACAATTTTGCATATCAGCTGAATTAGGGCAAAAAAAAAATTAAATCAAACTTTGGGAGGAAACGAAAATACCTCATGTCTCTGTGTAATATTTGTTCAACATCAAAATGAATGTATGTTTCAAGAGAAAAGGATATGCCAACGTCTTTTCTTTGTATATCAAATTGTTTGGTGCAAAGGTCGATGGGTTGTTCTCAATGGAGCCTTCTGGGAACTTTCTTTTGGGTTGTTTAAACTATGGTTGGTTCTTGGTTATCTGGTTTGTCTATCAATTTGTATACCCTGGAACTCCAACTCTTCTTTGGAGAACATAGGAAAAAATAGTTGAATTCTTTTTGCCAGCTAACACATAGATCAACGTGATAATTTCTATGGCACTGTGATGCAAATGTACCGTGTGACTTGTTTTGGAAAATTTCCTTGATTGATGAACTTGGTCAAATTATTGTTGTGAAATAATTTGAAATCAATGAATATGTAGTGTGCGAAGTGCAACTATCCTATCATACCAACAAGAGTCTCTTAAAATTCAAATTGATCGTTGTTTTCACAATTTTTTCTTATTCGATGAACTTGGTAAAATTAATATCCTAGAATAATTTGAAATCAACGAATATATATTGTGCATAGTTAAATTGTTCTATCATATGAACAAGAGGGCCTTAAACTTCAAATTGGTCCTTGTTATGCTTGCAGTGATAGAATTTTACAAAAAACTTCTTTTGTTTCCTTCATTTTTTAAAAAATAAGCGATTTAACATCCTTTAATAATTTAATGTAATTCACTTGTACAATAACAATAGTTAATATTAATATTTTAATATCTAAAAATAATTTTTTTAGCTGAAGTTAGATAGGATGAGCATTGCTAAACAATTGAAATCTTGAAACCACCAGATATGGAATCCGCAAGTTCACCTGTCAATTTGTATATCATGGAAGTCTGGGTGATATTTGCAGGATACTGAACAAAAGAGGTTCAAAATTCATCCCTCCAGGCCGAGAACCCGTGATCCAAAAAGTTCCCAAGTATGGAATGAGGGATCCTCATATTCTATATAAAATATCTTGTTCATACTTTCTAAAAGTACATGTTTACTCTGTATTGCTCGTTTGTCGGAAAACTTTTATAGCAGTAGCCCGACCAGATTGTATAAACTTTCTCGTTTAATTAAATTCTGCAATAGCAAAAATTATTATTAATAATTTAGTATTGAAAATCATGTTTTTAGATATGTTAGATATTTGTTAGGGATTAGTATCTATAAACAATGGAAAACTTGAACCCGCCAGCCCTGGAGTCCATCTGTCAATTTGTATATTGCGGAACTCTGAGGACTCTTCAGAGGAAAAGGAATAATGGAAACTGCAATGTTGAGCGACACAGCCCACAGGTCCATTTGTCAGTTTGTAAATCATGGAGATGTGCCTGGTGTTTGTAAAGTGTGGAACAATGGAGGCCCAATTTTCATCCCGCGAGCCCAACATATCCAATAAAAAAAAATCGCTAGATATGAAATTCATACAGGATCGCTACGGGACAATAAAACTGCAATGTTCAGCCAACCAGCCCGAGTCTAGCTGTCCACTTGTATATCGCTAAAGTATAGGTTCTATTTGTAGGAGACAGAACAATGGAGACTCTATTATCGGTCCGTCAAGATGCGAACTAAAGACTGCCTAGGTATGGAATGAGGGATCCGCATATGTCGTATAAAATCTCATTCCATAGTTGATATTGAGACAATGTCCACAAGTTCATGTGTCAACTTGTATATCACGGAAGTCTAGGTTCTATTTGTAGGACACATAACAATAGATACTTAATTTTCAGTCTTCTAGGTCGTGAACTCGTGATCCAAAAAGTGTCCAAGTATGGAATGAGGGATCTGCATATGTTCTAGACCAATGGTTTGTACAGCATAGAACAATAGACGCCCAATTTTTAGTCCACCAGCTCCAGATCTCCTGATAAAACAAATTTGCTAAATATGAAATTCATACGGGATCTCTGCATATGCTATATAAAATCTCATTCCATACTTTATTTAGAGACTATGTCCACAAGTCCATGTGTCAATTTGTATATCGTGGAAGTTTAGGTGTTATTTGTGGGACACAAAACAATAGATACTTAATTTTCATCCTGCCAGGTCGCGAACACGTGATCCAAAAAGTGTCAAAGTATGGAATGAGGGGTCCACATATGTTCTAAAAAAATGTGTTTGTAAAGCATGGAACAATAGATGCCCAATTTCCAGCTCGCCAGCCCTAGATCCCCCGATAAAAAAAAACACTAAATTTGAAATTCATACGGGATCGCTATGAGACAATAAAAGTGCAATGTTAAACCAACCAGAACGATTCCACCAATCAATTTGTATATCACAGAAGTCAGTGTGCTATTTGTAGGATATGGAACAATAGAGACTCTATTTTCGGTGCGTCAACCTACGAACCCGCGATCCAAAAACTGCCTAAGTATGGAATGAGGGATCCGCATATGCTGTATAAAATCTCATTCCATACTTTATATAGAGACTATGTCCAAAAGTCCATGTGTCAATTTGTATATCTCGGAAGTCTAGGTGTTATTTGTAGGACACGAAACAATAGATACTAAATTTTCAGCCCACCAGGTCCCCGAACCCGCGATCAAAAAAGTGATCAAGTATGGAATGATGGATCCTTATATGTTCTAAAACACTATCAATTTGTATATCGTGGAAGTCTGGTTGCTATTTGTAGGAGACAGAACAATAAAGACTCTATTTTCGGCTCACCGGGCCATGAGGCCACGATACAAAAAAATTCCTAAGTATCGAATGAGGGATCCACATATGCTCTATAAAATCTCATTCCATACTTTATATAGACTATGTCCACAAGTCTACATGTGAATTTGTATATCATGGAAGTCTAGGTCCTATTTGTAGGACATGAAAGTCCAGGTAGTATTTGTAGGACACAAAACAATAGATACTTAATTTTTATCCCTCCAGGTCGCAAACCCGCGATCCAAAAGGTGCTCAAGTATGGAATAAGGGATCCACATATATTATAGAACACTATCAATTTGTATATCGCGGAAGTATGGGTGTTATCTGTGGGATAAAAAACAATAGATACTTTCTTTTTGGCCCGCCAGACCATGAGCTTGCGATCCAAAAACTGCCTAAGTATGGATTGAGGGATCCATATATGCTGTATAAAATCTCATTCCATACTTTACATAGAAACTGTCCACAAGTCCATGTGTGAATTTGTATATCGTGGAACTGTAGGTGTTATTTGTAGGACATAGAACAATAGATGCTTAATTTTTAGCCTACCAAGCTGCAAACCTGCGATCAAATGCAATGTTTAGCCAAGTAGCCCATAGGTCCTCCTATCAATTTGTATATCATAGAAATATAGGTTCTATTTGTAGGACACAGAACAATAAAGACTCTTTTTTCAGACTGCGATGTTGCCAAGCGACGATCAAAAAACTACCTAAGTATGGAATGACTCTTTTTTATATGGCTCATTTGTCGAAATACTTTTATATCACTCGACCGACCAGATTGTGCAAACATTCTCGTAAAATTAAATTATGCAATATAAATATTTAACAGTAATAATTTAGCACAGGTCAGGTTCTGAATTTGTATATTGTGGAATTGTCACTGCTATTTGTAGAGCGTGGAATAATAGATGCCCAATTTTTCGCCCGCCATCCCGAGAACCCCCGATCTAGAAAAGTGGTTAGTTATGGAATTAATACAGAATCGCTAAGGACAAAAAAAATGCAATGTTGAACCAACCAACCCGCAAGTATGCCTGTCAATGTGTATATCGCGGAAGTATAGGTGCTATTTGTGGGACACGAAACAATAGAGGCTCAACTTTCATCCCTCCAGGCCGAGAACCATTAACCGTTCACATGCCCTGGGTATATCTTCACCTGAACACTTTTCATACTTTGGTATTTCTTGGAATCGGTTTCTCCATTGCTGCTACCTTTGTACTTGTTTCCAGATACACAATAATTAAGATTTAATGCTAGTAGCCATCCTGCAGCAACCGTTAAAACTATCATTAATGTCCGGAAGTTTGGAGAATATTTTTCATTAGTATGAATTAAACTAATATTTGCCCAGAAGCATGTTATCCTTTCCAAGTATTCATTTCAAAGGCCACACAATATTTTTTTTTTGTGCGCCGATGGGTTGGTGCTTTTAAGAAATTTCTGATTCTTAATTTCTTTTCACCATCACCGCCACGTTCACACTTTTTTCTAATTGTGAAATTAGTGAGTTGTGATGGTCACAAATTATTCTACATGAACCTTCGAAATTGTCATTGATCAGCGAAAGGCTCAAGAAGATATTACATTGATATGCATTAAACCATAATTTGTAGAGGCTTATATTATCCCTCCCCGATTTTCATTTCAAACATCATCTCGACCAAACAGAAATTCTAAATAACTTCTGGTAGTAGTTCTCTCCACACACAGTAAACACATTGGGTCATAATGGCTAGACGTTCCACTATTCTAGGGCATATTGTTACTATTCATCTCCCTTTGCCGAGTAGCAAAAAATAAGATGGTCCCTTAGTACATTGAGAGATATATTTCAAGCCAAAAAACTCCATCACAACCCTCGTTGGTTAGAGAACCTGCCCAGTCGCAGTCATTGCTATCGCAAAAGTTGATGACATGAATTCCGAGCTGGAAGAAGATGATCTGATGGGCGATGATACGACAATGGATGATGGCAATGCAGAGAATATTCCCACTCCTACACCCAAATTGAAATCAGACATAACGAATGGACCTTCCTGGCTTGGTGATCGTAGTCATGACAACACCAAAAGGAGTTTCAGAAAAGAAACTGATGATGAACGCAACAACCACTTTGCACCGCGAAAGTAGGAATTCTAGAGTTCCAAATTATTTCATTCTGGGTGGAAGAGTTTCAGTGTAAAGCAATGATATTTCAAGCCAAAAAAATATTGTTTAAGATTTTCAGGAATCAGGTCCAAAAATCTTGCTCCTGCCACGCATTTTCCTACTAGTCATCTCCTTCTTCCCAGAATGGACTAATTCGGGCCTCTGCAATTGCACGTGCAAGATGTGCTACTGAATTATTTGGGACTATGCATAAGTGGTTTCAGCTAAGGGCTATTCCACTTGCCCTGCAACTATTTTTGTCTTCTTTATGAGGAAAATCTTATGAAAAATATCAATTTTAGTAGAGGATGATTCATCGACTAGAAAACTCCAAGGATATTGCATACTACATAACCCATGCTTGTGTTTGTTGCAGATACCTTCAATGCTTTGGACCAAGAACTGGGTCCAATTTCTAAGCATAGATGTACAATACTCGTTGTTTTTCTTATTTTTTTATTTTAAATGGATTTTCTATTAAAACAAAATTACCTTGCATTCTTCATTGTTGCCTCTTTTCTCGTTTTAACACATGTTCTAATTGGCATGGTTCGGTTCTCTCATACTTCTTTGATCTTGTGTTTACTAATACCAATGTACAATGTTGTAGCAAAATCATTGTTCTTGTTTCTAGACATGCAATTATTAAGTTTTAATGCTAACAACCCATAATGCAATAATTTTAATACTTGAGTTAATATGTTGCACTGATGGTAGAATGTATGAAGAACGCAATTGCATGCAGACGTTCCAATAAAATCTAATCTTCCACAAAGAATTTGCTGGCAATTAGTAGAAAAATAAATTTAGTGGTTAGGTTGATATGTTATAGTCATGGAATAATGTATCAAGAACATAGCTACAGGCATACATTGCAATAAAATGTAATCTTCAACAATGCATTTGCTGACAATTAGTAGATCATTGTTTTGCAAGGATGGTGCTTCTTTGAAACCAATTTGCGCTTACGAAAACTGTCTTTCACCTCTCTATTTTCCCACTCTTTTATTCCCTCTAGCTTCTCTTCTTGGTTACTTAATCGTTTTTTTCCCAACAATGAGTTGGTCCACAGCTTCACGGATTCACGCATTTGCATTTCTAACAACCGCTTTCCCTTTCTTTAAATTGACCGTCTACTATTCCCTGTCCCACAACTGGCACCCAGAGTTCTGCCATATACAAATTGACAGGCAGAGTTGCACACTGGTCAGGTCAACATTTCAATTCTACTTTTCCTTGAACTCCAAACAACATTTGGAGCTCTGATATATATACAAATTGATAGATATTCAAAATTGCAACCGTTCTTAAATTATACTCTTTTTCATATTATGGTCCACCTATCATGCCCTTTTCTGTGCTGCACATTTTTGCACTGAAAACTTTTGATAAATACAATTTAACCGTCGAGTCCTCGCATATTTAGTGGAAATATTGTCACCCCATTTTGAATATTGTCTGTACACTTTCCATACTTCGCCATTTGTTCGAATTTCTTTGGCGAATCATCAGTTTGGAGGGTTGAAAAAATATTCAGTTCGTAGTCATTTTTTCCTATATCTGTGCCCCTTTGCAAGTAGCAGTTGGAAATTATATATAATATCTTATTTCCACATATGCAATTAGCAATTTCCTTGTTCCATACTTAGCCACTTTGGGGAATTCTACAAATATACAAACCGATCACTCAACTTCCCCATCATGATCTCTTCCGTTTTATACATTTTGCACTCAAAAATTCCAAAACATGAAATTTCATTGTGCAACACTCGGTTGTGCTGACTACCCCTGTAACCCTTTTTTCAATCTTGTATGACCACTTTTCAGATATTTCCATTGTTTCCTTGCTCTCTGCCCTTTTTGTCACCTTCACACTTGTCCATAATAAAAGAAAATAAAAAGTTATATATATATATATATATATATATATATATATATATACACATCTTGTTTCTAAATATGGAATTACTAGCATTTAATTCTAACAAGTAATCATGTAGAAATCATATATATTGTCTTTGATGGGTGAAAGGCTCTAAGACATCTTGTATTCATTTACATTAAACCAAAATTTGTGGGAGGATTATATTATTCCTTGCGAGTATTCATTTCAAAATCATGAAATCCCATTCACATGACATGCCCTTCGCACATTCATGAAACCTCCATTCCTTAATTTGTGTTCCCATTTCTAAATATGCAATAAATAAATTTCACTGCTAACAGTTCATCATGCACCACCAATACAGGTTGTCATTAATCATCGAAAGGCTCGAGGAGATTTCCCATTCAGAAGCATTTAACCAAGATTTAGCAAGAGGCTACATTATTCGATCTGAAAATTGAGTTAAACCATCAGCTACAGCAAAGAAACCTTCTCATAAACCTATGGAATCAACTTGACAACAGTTCAGTGGAGATACAGTGAACACGTTCGGGCATGAGGACCAAAAATTCCACTGGTCTAGGGAATTTTCTTATTACTCAACCCCTACTACAGAGAACCAAGTAATTTGGACCTCTGGGATTGCTCATGCAGGTTGTGTCCCTAAGGATTTTAACTGTAAGGACCTGGTCTCTTGGTGTGCCGATAAATTTATTACAGACCAAAGAATTATTCCACTACAAGACGGATCTTCTTTTTCTTTGTCAGCTCAGGTCTTCTGCGAGATGCTGAAATTGCCTGATCCAGCATTGATATTCAAAGGAGAAGATTGAAAACAATTCCTAGCAAAGAATAATAATGGATTGGACCTCTTGCCCCATTTTTTGGAAATGCCAAATCTAGTTCCTAAATATATTACAAGTATGTAGGTTATCTCATTTAGAAATCCATTTCAAGAAATTGCTTGGCTATTTACAAGAATAACAGGACAAGAGTCCACATGTACTATTTTCCGCATGGCTCTTTATATTTTGCATTTCACAGTCAATGAATAATCCCTTTTTTATTTGGGTCGGTTAATTTCCCATGAAATATCTTCCCAATTGTCAAGCTACAAAAGGAAAAATAAATTTTATATGTCATCCTATTTAGTTTTTGCAATAGCACATTCCTGTCAATTTTCACAACTGTCTTTGTCCAAAAAAGTCAACTGCGAATTCCACCCAGTAACATTCTGCTACCATGCCTTGTGGAAGTAGAAGGCTTCCCACTATTTTTATGATGTTTTTAATGGCTTCCTGCCCATTTTCAAAGTTTTTTTGTTAGGAGAAAATGCTCCCCGCATATCTTAACATGCAACTAGTTTTTTGCATAATAAGGGGACACTCCAACATTTGGATAATTACACTGTCATATGAATTTTTGGCTCCACAGAACAACCTACACTCCTTCCATTTCACATTGCAGACATATTTTTTATTGTGGAAGTAGCACGTCAATACAACTACTGGTTCGATATGTTCCAAAGGAAGAAAAAAAAATAGTTCATTCCTCTGCCTTGGAAAATAGGGGAGTTCGTCTTGAAAAACGTCAACAAAATTGATGATTTCACAACACATTTTAGCATCTCCAACCTCAAATATGCTGAAGACATAAGAGGATTCGACCCCTATGATATTTTTAGAGAACATTTACAATCACTTGACCTCGGTGATTGTTTTGTAAATAAACACCTGCCCAAAAACAGGGACAGTGATGGTCCTACCTCTAATACCGATGACGTAGAGACAGTGCAAAGCTGCACTAAATTCTACATGCAACAGGGGAAAGGCCCCAGTGACAAGAGTGCTCAATCTGAAAATACCACTCCAAAAAGTACGACATCCCGAAGCATCTCTCCAACGACCCATCACAGCAACAAAGAACCCAGAGTTCTTCAAACGGAGGAGGAGATAACGACCCTCCTCACTTTAAAATTGATATTTCTCACAAGCTTCCAGTTGAGAAGAAGAGGAAAAAAAATGTGGGTCAAGCTAAAGAGCCGGAATTTCAGAGTTAGAACATGGAAGTTGACACTGATATGGATGCCATGTTCCCCTTCCTTGATCAGTCCCAATACGACATCCACCATACCCATCCAATGGACATGTCCATTACCCAAAATTTTGACAAAGATGAATCCTTCGTGTTCTAGAGCGTTGTTTTTTATATCTGGAACAAAAGATTGATATTTGAGAAAAAAAATGTTAAAAATATAAAAGGAAAATCTCGTTCAAAGGTTGACGTTGCCAACATGCGATCATCCCAAATATATCAACTTCACACTGTGACCGAAGAATCACTTCATGATTCCATTGGACGCATCGAGACCCATAATGCCAAACTAAAGACTGAGTCAAGGAATTGGAAGACGCTTTCATTCCTATGCCATTTCTTATGGATCATTTGGCAATAGCCATGCCTGGCACCCCTGCACCCAATGTTAAAGCATCCTCCACCTTGCTCGCATCTAGTAAAGGATATGGGGAGAACAATATCAAAAACCGAATGGAATTGGTTACCTAGGCGTGGAAAATATCACAAACCATTGCTTCCCTTGGAACCAGGGCACATAGATTTCTCAAGATTTTGCAATCCGAATTAAAAGATGAAGAAAATTTCTTTTTAAAAATGGTCATCCATTTTGGCAAGATTGTCAACAATATGACAAAAACAAAAAGAAGAGTAGAAGATCTTCCATCCAAAAATTGGATCGGCCAATTGATTGCATGTTGGGAAAAAAATGTAAAGAACCTGCATTTCATTGTTCAGCCATGTGAACAAGCCATAGCGAAGAAAAATAAATTATTCACAAAGTTGTCAAATATAGACTTAGCATGGAAAACCAACGACTTCCAATACCCCCTCTTAATCGCAAACTCCTTGCCCTTAACCAGGAAAGAGTTTGATAAACAGGTTTCTATGATGAATACCTTGTCTCTCGAAACGTTTTGCAACATCCTTCAATTTGATCAAGCTCACGTCCATGATTGGCTAGTCAAATATGCAGTACAAAATGAGGAAATTCATCAGGCTCTCTCTTATATTTCTATCGACTTCCAGGAATTAGAAAACGAAGTTTTCAACATCAAAATTTGGAATGAGATCAACGCCGCCCCAATGAGAAGCTACACTGAAGAATGGGATGAAAGGAAATTGAAACAGGCCGCCAACGAAAGACAACAGGCAATTCCCGACATTCCAACAGTCATGGAGAACATCCTTGAAACCGCAATCGTCCCCAACATCAATGAAACAACATCCACAAGCAAATAGCCAAAGTGCTGATATGTACCCTCACTGTAGGTTTAGTCATCGCATCTATTTTGTTTCTTAGCCCGGTTATTCCACTTTCTTAAATATAGATGTATAGGCAAACACTTATACCTTTCCATTTATTTATTTTTGCTGCTATTGCACTCTATCTTCTTTCCACAATCATGATTCTTGTACATATTTCTCTAATCGTCAGCAGGAGCCCCAATCCCAGTCTACATGACAAACACATTGAAATTTTGGTTTATATGTAACAGACTTTAATTTTTTGATATATTTCAAAATTTGTAGTAGTATGTAACAAACTTTCATTTTTTCACATACTTGAAAAAAAAATGCATTTAAATTTGTATATGTTACAGACTCTATTTTTATCTTTCCTGCATAACAAATGCATTTTTCTTTTAATATGTTAGACTTTTATTCTTACCCTTCAACAATCTGTATGGCAAATGCATCTACTCTTTTATATGTTACACACTTTTCTTTTTTTATATATTTCAAAATAAATGAAATTCAACAATGCAAGCGTCATTTACAAATGCATTTAAATTTTTATATTACTTATCTCCTATTAATTTTATATGATCATATACTTTTAATCTTGCACTGCCAACAATTTTTTTACTTTTTTATATACTTTCAAAAAAATTAGATTTGTTATATACTTTCAAAAATTAGATGTGCCCACCTTTGTTTACTTTTGTCCTATCTTCTTTGATATACAATTTGCACAATATTTCAATGATATACATTTTGCACCAAACACTTCGTTTCATTTACAATTTGATAAATAAACCATAAATTTATTCTACTCAAAAGCCAAATAATATATGGAATCACTTTATGTGCAATATTATTATACTGGTCGGAGAGCGTGGATGTTTATTGCTAAAGATGAGGAAGCTGGGGTGTGGCCTGCTAAGGAGAAGGAAAGAACTGGCTTGCTTGAAGAGAGATCAAATTACTAAAGAAAAAAAAGACCTTTCCTCTCTTATTATCTGAAGATGAGTCTTTCTGACTTGACTAGTTTGGTTTCTGGTGATGATTCTGGCTAATAAAACTATAGATAGATACTGAGATGTTGCCTTGCGCCTTCACCATTCACATTTGCTTACTATGTAGGGATATGGATGGAGAAAGGAAGAGCCACCGGACCCGACGAAGAATTATAGTTTCCATTGGAATACCTCTATGGTTTTCTAGTGAACTCGCACTTCAAGCACCTCGCTCTGCTCAGGATAGCTATTTAAAAATAAAAATAACACATGTTTCTATGTGAAATCTTTATAATTTAGCCGCTTAATTTTATTCAAAATTACATTAATTTTTTATTTTTATGTCTAATAAAATATATAAACATATGTGTATAAATTAAGAGTTTTTTGTTATTACGTCGAAAAGCGTACACCTATTGACAATGGGTACAATTAATCACCTTTTAATCATAAATTTCAATCTTAGGGTTGACAATTGAAGATGCTGGCATATTCTTCGTAGTTCTCTCTAATCAATGGATGAGATTTTGATAAATTAACTTCGGCTTATTTATAAAGACCGTCCGTTTATGTGATTACTTTTTTACATTTACTAAATAAGATTAAAAAATTACTTGCTCACCACGAGATTACCACGTTCAGTGATTAAGAGATAATCTATTAAGCTGGCCACAATTTACTAAATTATTGTTACTGGGGGATAGGTATGGCCGCGTGGGTGTTGGATGCCAATTAAATTTTTTTACGCGCAGTCATGTTGAAGTGAAGCGTTTCAACCTCCAGCCTCCCGCGCGCGTTTGAGTTTGTAAAATTACAAAGAAAAATGAATCTTATCGTAAAACATCTAATTGTCCTCTGCATATCTATGAGATGAAGCTCTTAGTTTACTTATTGATTATGTATTTCCTTTCTAAACATGATGTTCAGCTAGTCTGCAAAATTATGAAAGAAAGTTATATGTGTACCATCTTCAAGATGTTGCCTATCTATATTATTTGCATGTCACTCTTGGATTTAATGCAATATTTTTCTCAGTTTAATTATTGATTATCTATTTCTTTTCAAAACATGTTCCTTTATTTTGTATTTATTTTAGGGTTTGTAGATTTATTATGCCTTTCGGCATTCATCAACCACATAATTATGGCTGTGTTAGTGTATATATATATATATATATAGTTAGATAGATATTAAGTGGCAGTAGATCATGCCATGCACGTTATAGGTGGCAAGTATATTGATTAATCATTTGTAATAATTTGTGTTAATTAAAAGGTTACAATATTAAATTTTCGATTAAAAAGCTACTTAATCTCAAGTTTTCAATAGGTATAGTTTCAATATAATTTAATAAAAACTAATATATAATTCTCAAAGTAAAGTTTTGTTTGCTTTTTCTTCTGAAATAGAAAATTGAAAAGGGTAAGTCCTCCTAAAATTTGCAAAATAGCTTCTACTCAATACCATTAGGATTGGTAGAATGGAAAATGAACTCTATTGTTACTACTAGTTTACTAATTTTTCTTTTTCTTTTTAAATAGAAAATTGACAAGGATAAGTCCTCGGAAAATTTGCAAAATAGCTTCTACTGAGCACCATAAGGATTGGTAGAATGCAAATGAACACTGCTGTTACTATTAAAATACGAATTCAGTGACAATTCACACAGGTCACCTTTTTGCTTCTTGAGGATTTGATTTTGAATGAAGACACTGTAGCTATCTGTCGCTCAGAGCCCCATGCCCATCGCAACCTGCCAGGTATGGCTTGTTTTACTATGAATGCGAGATAGTTTCCGTGGATTTTGAATATGTAAATTAAAAATTAAAATTGTGAGTAAGAACTTAATTTTGAGGATGATTTATTTATTAAGTTTAAAGGTGTATATTTATTGATAATGAGTATATTTAATAGGTTTTTAATGCTTAATCAGTTTTGCATATTTAATAGGTTTTTAATGTTTAATCAGTTTTGTATGGATAAGATTAAATATTCATAAAATATTCTAAGTAGTTTCAATAAATCAATGATTGTGATTTCAACCACTAACTTCTTTACTATTATAAAAACATTAACAGAAATTAACAAAAATTAAAATTCTATTACAAAGTAGAAAAATGTAAATATAAACCACAACTATTTATAGCTATGTACAAAAACACAGTGTACAAAGACACATTTCATTTTATGGCCATGTTTCATTTTATTGCCACTGTCCTTACATCCAATACTTAGTGATCCTCATGAAGCAATGATAATACATCGAAACGCCAACGAAAATAAATAATTAACAATGCTTAACTCTGTTACATTATGCTTTGTTATACAAAGAGATTATAAATGTCACGACGTTTGGATTTTGTTTTTTCTCCAGAACGGCGAAGGCGGTGACGCAGTAAGTGATCATGCCGCAGTCGACAGGGAAAGTCAAATTGAAGGCCGAGGCAATGACACCCCTGTTGAAGTCGAGACGACCGAAGAAATACTTTCCTCTTCCCCCGACCGTACCCGATTGTAGGTTAGGGTCATGGGAGGGCCAGCCGAAACGTCAAAAGTTGACTTCGCAGCTGAGTCCTAAGATGACCGGAACCCACAATCGGGTTAAGGATGCCCGCATCACTCTGCTTCATATGCTATGGCGACTAACTATAGAGAAGCTTCTCGAAGGGATACTGCTAATCTTTCATGGCATTAGAATTGAAGTTTTATTGAATGGATTTGTTTTTTATTCGATTAGACCAGTTTTCACAGCAGTAAAACTGCATGTCGCAGAAATGGCTCCTACTGTAAAGACTTAAAACCATTGTATCTTTTTATTTCATCGTCTTTCATTTCTGGCCGGGTCTTTAACTCTAGCATTGATTGAATCTAGGCTGGTGATTAGAGTTTTGAAAGCTGAAAGCTGTGTTTTCTTTTTCTGTTTTGTCTTTCCACAAAAAGTTCCTTGTGAATCTAGGCTGGTGATTAGAGTTTTGAAAGCTGAAAGTTGTGTTTTCTGTTTCTGTTTTGTCTTTCCATAAAAAGTTCCTTATTTAAATTTTTTTGTAGACGTTGCAGAAGGGTCGTTTGTGGTGCTAAAATTAGGTTTAAAGGGTGTCGTACAGTCGCGAAAAGAATTCAGTAGGATTTTCTCTAACCCTTTCTATAAACTTTTTATGAATGCCAAATTGGAGCAATTTAAGGATTCATTTCCGCATTTTGCCTGAGAGGCCCAGCTTCGCTACTTTGGATTCCTGGATACCTGAGTCGCAGCTGATCTCTTCTCCTGCGATGACTCTGTCTGCTCTGCACCTTGCGACATGGTGTACAGATTCAAGTCAGATGTCATCCAATACAAAAATAACGACGGAGATAAAGAATATAATGATAGAAATAATGCAAAATATTAAGCATATAGAAAGATTTTCGCAGTGTTTTCGTCCTTTCAAATTTCAATCTCTCTTTTAAGGGTTATCGACTTGAATAGCGTTTTTCTGATTATTTTAACCGGGACTCCTCCAATGATACCATGCTCTGTTCAGAGGATTTTAATGTGTGTTCGTCCTTTCAACCTCTTTTTTTTGAAGGCTGGGGTTATAGATTTGAAGTGTTTGTTTTTATTATTTTAACATTAATTAATAAAATTATTTATTATCTGAAGTTTTTTTTTTATTATTATAACTGCAATTGGTCATGTGTAGTTGCAATTGGTCAGGCTGGGGTTATAGATTTGAAGTATTTGTTTTTATTATTTTAACTGCTATTAATTAATAAAATTATTTATTATTTGAAGTTTTTTTTTTTATTATTTTAACTGCAATTGGTCATGTGTAGTAGTGCGTTTCATTTTATTACAACATTTTGTTTTATAGCAGCCTTTCATTGTCTAGGCCAAGAAAAATTTTGGGTGTTCACCAGCCACAAGTTTGCACTTTTCCGCGTTCACCAACTACGAGTTTGCATTTTTGGACGTTCACCAACCACAAGTTTGCAGCTATGCTATTATTATTTAGAAACAACGGGAAGGGGGCTCTTAATCTTATTGTTTGTGATCTCAACGATGACTTGGTGACTTGAATCTTATTGTTTGTGATCTTAACCGTCACACATATATGGCATAGCCTTTGAAGAAATGTAAACAAACCATCCACTGGCTATCTTTCTAAGCTTATTCATAAACTGTCGTGAAAAACACATTAGAGTGAAAATAGTGTTTTAGTGATAGTGACTTACTTTGTTCTAATTTCTCTCCCAATACTTAGACAACAAAACAAAAAAATACAGATTTTCTTTAGAAAACGAATGAGCAAACAAAGAGAACCAGCAACCAACTAGGGTTCAATTCCAACAATAGAAACACAAAACCCACCCAAAAAAATCCAAAAATACTTTGTACACACTAGAAATGGAGAGTTACCAGATGTTTAGTATCGATGGCCTCGTGCAGCTTCCAACACCATACCTCTGTAGAGTGACTTGCAAACATGTTTCCCTCTGCAATCTCATCTTCTTCTTCTCAACACCAATTCTGCGCATCTCAAATCTTCTAAGGCTTCTAATGCCAAGGCTATACCTGAGAATAGAAATCATCTCTTTGGTAGACAGGACTTGTAACTTGGAAAAAGGCTTCTAATGCCAGGGCTGTACCTCAGAATAGAAATCATATCTTTAGTTAACAGGGCTAGCAACTTAGAAAATTTTAAGAAATGGAAAATGGCAGATGGATGGCTTTGGAATAACGGAATTCTAGAGAAAATCAAAATGACAAATGGAGGATTCTGGGGATTATGGTGTTCTATAAATATAGCTAGATACACACATACGCTCATGTAGATGTGAATAGGAGAGAAATAAAGCAAATTATATATAATAAATAATAAACAAAATTGATTTAAAATAGATAATATATAATCTATTTAAAAATAATAATAACCCAAATTTATTTAACAGAAATAATAACCCATTTAAAATAAATAATAATTAGATGTTAAGGTTTTCTATTCTCGTGGATGAAGAGTAAAAGTGTTTCACTTAAACTTCAGGGAAAAGAGTGTTTATTTTTAAAAACAATATAATTTAATATAAATAGTAACCTAAAATATAAAACAGATGATAATCTATTTAAAATAGGTTCAATTAAAATAGATAATTTATTTAAAATAAATAATAACTTATTTAAAATAGATTATAATGGGACATTAAGGTTCATTACTCTAAAGTTAAGAGTTAAAGTGTTTCTGACATTAAGGTTCATTACTCTACAGTTAAGAGTTAATGTGTTTCATTCAAACAACTTCATGGAAACCTTTTTTTAGTAATATGATAACGAAATGCAATCTAGGTATCTTGTATGATTAAATTAGATTATATTTTCACAAGTTAAAGACGGAATTAATAATATATAATTTATAATTAACAATATTTACAAAGTCTTTTCATCATTATTTAAAATTTAATTTAATTTTAGAAAATAATCATTCTTACATATATCAAGTTTGAGAATAACAAAATAACTTTATTTTACAATGGATAAGTGAAATAATTTAATTGTAAAATAATAGCAGTTTAATTTTTATGTTTCCTTATATAATGTTGTTTTATATTGATATCCACCTCTATATTATATTTTCATTTTCTAAATTCATTTCAGGTTTGGTTATTAATTTTTTTTTATAGGATTTATATATTTTCCATACATATGATAAGCTCAAACATAATTAAAAATAATTTAAACTATTAGATATATGACATGATTTATCATTTTCTTATTAATGTATTTTTAATGTATATATGTTTTTAATTAAAAAAATATATTATTTTAAAGATTTGATGTTTTTATATGTTATAATAAGTTAAATATAATTTAAAAAATAAATATTAATTTTTGGTTTTCAATATATATTTAATATATATTAAAAACATTTTATTTTACAATAAATAAATTAGATAACAGTTTAATTAAAAAATAATATGAGTTATATGCTTTTCATAACATCTGAAAAAATAATTAAAAATAATTTAAACTATTAGATATATGACATGATTTATCATTTTCTTATTGATGTATTTTTAATGTATATATGTTTTTAATTAAAAACCTATATTATTTTAAAGATTTGATGTTTCTATATGTTATAATAAGTTAAATATAATTTAAAAAATAAATATTAATTTTTGGTTTTCAATATATATTTAATATATATTAAAAACATTTTATTTTACAATAAATAAATTAGATAACAGTTTAATTAAAAAATAATATGAGTTATATGCTTTTCATAACATCTGAAAAAATATGTTATTTTACAATAAATAATAAATTAGATAATAGTTTAATTATAAAATAATATGAGTTATATGCTTTTTCATAACATTTGAAAGTTAAACATATGTTTGTTATTAAAAAAAATATATTGAATCTTACACTTGTATGTTAGATGAAGATAGGCATGANATATATATATATATATATATATATATATATATATATATATATATATATTAATGGATTAGTATGCAATTAGTAATCTAAATAATTTTTTATATTTTTTTTTGGAATTAGATTTAATTTAAATGATATAATTTTTCATACATGTAATAAGTTTAAATAAAAATTAGTTAAACTTCATATATCATTAAATATTATAAATAATATTATTTTTTTATTTATTGGAACAATTTTTTTTGTAAAATTAAATTAAATTAAATTATTATAATTTTCTATACATAATAATTAAAGTCTTGGGTCTAGGGAGTCCCTTGTCCCACAAACAAGGGGTTTCATACACTAATTTGGTGTGTTGACTTGGCAGTGATCTTAAAAATAAATTATTATTATTATTATTATTATTATTAAGTCCAAACAAAAATCGTTAAGTGTATATGTCCATAAATTTTATATATTATATTATTTTTTATTTTCTATTTATTGTTTTTTTTTTTAATTATATGGATTATTATGATAATAACTTATAGTCTAATATAATAACTTATGATCTAATATTATAAACTTATTTCTAAATAGTAAAAATTAATATCTAAATGAAATTAAAAATTTAAAATCTACATAAGATAATATGAAATAATGACTTTAATATTATAAATTTATTTAAAAATAATAAAAAAATATGTTTAAATGTGACTAGAAATAATGAATTATAAGAATTGTGCTATTTATAAAATCTAATAAGTTTTTTTTGTTAAACAAACTAATCATTTATAAGTTTAATTGAATTATAGAAATATCATAATAAATGTATTTTCTATTTATGATGTTTTATGTTTTGTTTATAAATGTAAAGGTAATAAATTAATTTTGGCTAAAACATAAATTAACCTTATAAAATGTTTATGATTTTTTTTTCAATTTTATAAGACTACTATAATAATTGCAACTTCCATTTATGAAGGCAATTGAATGATTCAACTTTTTACTTTGTTTATAAATGCTATTAAAGTGTAAGCAAAAAAACACATTACCATATAATAAAATTGCTTACTTTGAAAATATTTTTTTTTTCATTTTGATTATTATTCAAACATATCAATTCTATGTTTTGTTTTTAATATAAATTATTTTAAAAACTTCAAAAACATCATACAGATATGAACTTTAAATCAAAAAATGTATAAACTCCTTTCAACTTATTAAAGTATACAATAATAAACTTAAACAAAAGTAGTTTCTATGTGAAGTTTTATGCTTATAATCAATGAAAGATGGTTAAAAATGAATAAAAAGGATTTAATTTTTAGATCACAAGTGAAAGGAAATATGGTATGTCCACTCAATTTAATTATATAATTTCCTCCAAACTTCTAACTACTAATATTTTTTGGTTAAAGACGTGCGCCTATATAAAATACAAGCATCTCAACTACACAATAAAATGTTTAAATACATAATTTATGCATCAATATGCTTATCTTTTTGGATTACTATCTTTTGATCATTGACACCTTCGTAAAGTAGACTACTATTCCATGCACTAGGAGAATTATCAATATTTTCCTTTTTACATGCGGCTAAAATTTCATTTTTTAATTGTTAATAGGTACTTCCTAGTTGTTTTTATTAAAAATTTTAAAACTAGTATAGTATATTGATTTTATAATTAAAATGTTTTTCCAAGTTATTCAAGATATTAAAATATATAAATTTAATAATTTAGATGGTAAATTTAATAATAAAAAATTGAAACAAATTAAATAATTAGCTTATTCTGCTTTCTATTTATAAGTTTAATTAAAAAAATTTAATATTATTAAAATCATAAGTAGTTAAAGTTTTAGTCATTTTCTATGATCAATAAATCTCAATTTGGTTAAAGTTTTAGTCATTTTCTATAATCAATAAATTTCAATTTGGTTTTACAACATGAAATTTTTGAAATTTAAGTACTCACTAATTTATCTTAAAATGGTTTTAAATACTTCAATCTACACTCACAATAATTTCAATAGTTATTAACATCTACATCTTATTCAATTCTACTTCAACTTTTTAAAATATAGAATAGATTCTATTATATCTATTTTGTTTTTAGGTTATACACAAGTCATATATTATTACTAGTTTAAAGTATTTTATGATTACTTTTTTTTTTCTGAATTATTACATTAAAACATTTTTAAGAGACTAGTATAAATAGCTTTGCTTCTAATTTAACTTGTTTAAATATCATTTCAAAAACTATGTAAAGTTTTTGAAAATTAAAATGTTCTAGAGTTTAACAATTATGAGATTGTAGAATTTATTCAATGCAACAATCATTTTTATTTTGAAATAGAGAATATATTATTAACCTCCTATATATAGCTCTAATTTAAACATCTCATTAATTTAGGTATTTTTAGTAACTAGAAAATAATAATAAAAGATTCAACCAAAATTTAAGAAGATTTATTTTAATGATTAAAAATATGTTTTTCATCTTTGAAGAGTCACAAGTTCGTTGTTTTACCAAAAAGTCTACCATTGGTAAACAAACTTTAATAAATACAAGATTTTTAATTGTATACGTAAATTTTCTTCCAATAGTTCGAATAAGAAAGACGAATAACCAAATGTAGCATAAAATCAATTTCAGGATGAATCATTTAATCCCATTAATTTGCCGAACCCTATGCTTAATAACAATTTGGTGGAGAAATCAAATTTGAAGTGAAAATCGTCAAAGAAATATTTCTAAATAAAAGATTTTCAATTGTATACATAGAGAAGCTATGTGAATTTTCTTCCAATAGTCCGAATAAGAAAGGCGAATAACCAAATGTAGCATAAAATCAATTTCAAAATGAATCATTTAATCTCATTAATTTGCCAAACTCTATGTTTAATAGCAATCTGGTGGAGAAATCAAATTTGAAGTGAAAATCGTCAAAGAAATATTTTAACAGCATGAAAATTCTACAATCCGAATCTGGATTCAATACATTAGAATAATGGCTAGTATGGCTAATACAGATGAACGGACTATGTATAATCCAATGTAAATTAAAAACCTAGATCCAGATGCTATGTAGAACACCACGTTGGATTCCACATTAGATGCCACGTCAAATTAGGATAACAGGGACGGANTAGTATGGCTAATACAGATGAACGGACTATGTATAATCCAATGTAAATTAAAAACCTAGATCCAGATGCTATGTAGAACACCACGTTGGATTCCACATTAGATGCCACGTCAAATTAGGATAACAGGGACGGAGCAGGGAATGGCAAGTGAACTGGTGGAAAATTACGATTGGATTTAATAAGGGTTTTAAATAAGGAATTCGGAATTTGGAGAAAAGCATGAAGTCTTGAGAGTTCACATGTCTCGATTCTAAATATATGGATATATGGATTCATCATTAAATCTGGGCCTAATGGTGGATGATCCGGAATTCAAAATTGGTAAATTTCGAATCGTAAAGTGAAAGATGGATATTCGGATATCCAAAATAAATGTAGTGTGAAGAAATAACCTTTAAATCAAAATCTTGGATAATCTTGGATACGAAGGATAAGGCTCTAGATTCAGGCAACCTTAGCCATTCATCATGGGAAAAGATCAGATCCTAATCATTGACTTTTCCTTGGAGTGGAATCTGGTCGTTGATTTATAAATCTTTTATTTATCCTACGTGTATTACATATTCAATTCTCAAGGCTTGTGTGCTAAGCCAAGGGAGATATGGAACTATGAGTACATGGTAAAATTTTGGTTGTTATCAAGACAAAAAACATGGAATCTAGGTTAGTAGGATTTGTCTTTGTAACATATAGAGTTTTAATCCGTTTGAATTATATTATAATGTAATTGTATAAATATGAGTTAGGATGGTCATCCTATGTGTGGAGATAAGAGTTTATATTGATTTAATGTGGTAGATTGGTTGAATTGCATATTAATAAATATTGAATCCGGTATTAATCCAACCCATATTCCTCAATTATTATCATTGTGTAAAACCTTTTATTTGTTGATTGAGTGTATAAAAAGCCAATTATTTATCTCATGTAAGAGGGTGGGTGTGAGTAGTCACATCCCATAGTTATTGGAGAGCATAAGCTGAAGTACATTCATTTGTGGGAAGAGTGAGAGTCAAGCAGAAAAGGGAGAAGAAGGGAAATTTGTATGGAAAAGAGGGAGAGTTTTTACAACAAAATTTTGGACAACAAGAAGAGAGTTGAGTGCTAGGAAGAGCATCAACCATGTTTTTCTTGAAGACAATCATTGTTTGGTTGTGTTATGTTGGAAATGAAGCCTATGTGCCTCTAAAACATGATGTAATCATGTATCACATTTTCTTGTTGACGAAATTACTCAAGAGCCTATTGAAGGCTATTGTGAGAACTCCTTGGGCATTTGAGAGTTCTCGAAGGTCCTGAGGTGAAAGATTCCTGGCCAATGAATGCACTATGGGCCCTAATAAATGAATGGTACAACCAGAGGGACTATGACCAATGAAGGGGGTACATTCATTGGGTAGTGCAGATTGTGGGGAAAAGAGAGAGTTAGAGGATTGGGACTGTTGTGGGAGTAGAACCCGGGGTTTGGGGCTGTTGTATGCGGAGAATGGACAACCAATGGGGTAGATCTTCTTATGGGCTCATAGCCTCAATTCGAGGGGTGGCCTGTTGTTGAGAGAAAATGAATGTAACATGGCCTACAGATAGGAGGTTCGTCCTTTGTATGCAACTAGTTGGTTAATTATTAACAAATGAGTATTTTTATTCTATTCTTATGTTATTCCACTATACAAATAATTTATATGAATGTTGTTGTTTGTTGTTTGCTTGAGGAGTTGCATTCATGTTTTAATTTGTGATGTTAGATTCATTTAGAATTATGCTATTGGTCAAATGGTTAAATCTATGTTTGATCTATGGCTGGTAAGCTACAAGAAATAATCAAGTAGAAAATCTTAATTTTAATATGTATTATGCACGTAAGGATGCTCAAATGGAGGTTGGGTACATTAAAATATGGTATGAAAGGTTTTAGTTCAAACAAGAGTCTTGTATGGGCCAAGAACGAGTGCAAATTTTGACAAATTCTTTGTTACAGTTTTGTATATGGTGAATCTGGGGAAAAACAATGAAAGATAAAAGATAAATCCCCAAATTCATGGGAAAAAATTAAATTTTAAATGAATCTGAATTGTTTATCGGTTTAATGGAGATTATTTGTAGAACTGTAGAGCTAGATTTGTTTTGTAAGGTCATAATGGCCACTGTAGTGTTTTACGAGAAGCTTGGTGAATCCACGGTCGAGATCATGTTTGATATTGCGATCAATGTCCTAGATTCACTTTGATAAATTTAAAAATTTATAATGTTTCGGTCTTTTAGAAGGTTGAGTAGATCAACGACCAGGATTCATTTTTGGGAGTTTGGTAAATGGATCACATCTTCAGTTTAGATTAGTTTCGGTGATTTGGGATTTGGGGATGATTGATGGTCAAGATCATCTTGGTTGGATGATCGACAATCTAGATTGACCTCGGATTTGATAGAAAATCTTTAAGTGTTGAAGTTCTCCAAAAAAAATTGTCGATGGTTCATGGTAAGATCAACTATATTGACGAAGATTTGCACTCAATCAAAAGAAGTCTCTGACGGCTGATCGTCAATGGTCAAGTTTCGATAGTGTTGGAGTGGACGAAGGGAATTCACTGATGGTCGATGGTCAGGTCAGCCAAATTGACAAAGTGTTTTAGTCACCAATGGGTCATTGGGTCAATGGTCAAGCATCATCCGATTCAAAAATGTTTGTTGGTCAAGAAAGAGAAGTCGTCGATGGGTCGATGATGAGAAGTTGGTCGATTTGGTGAAGTGTTTCGACCATGCAAGAAAATTTGTCCATGGAAGATGGGTCGATGGTCGAGTGTCAGCCGATTCGACAAGGTGTTTGCGTCCTCCAAGAGAAATTGTCGATGATCGATCAAGGGAAGGGAGTGATGACATTTCATGCAACATCATCATCTATGTGTCAGGTCACATCAAAATTCATGTGTCCTGCCACGTTGTCCAAGTTGACACCTCATGATGATGTGTCATGCCACGTCAGCATCCACGTTTCATGCCAGATCAACCAATAGGGATGGATGATGGTTGATGATTGGGTCAGCTAGTTAGTGAAGTGTTACATGTGCTTTCCAAGAGAAATTATAGATGGTTGATGGCCAATGGTCGAGGTTCAAACAAATTAGTAAGGTGTTTCATCTGCTAACAAGAATCGTTCATGACTGATAGTCGATGGTCAAGTTGTCCAATTCAATGTTTTGTTGTGAATCAATTGCTAAATAAGTAGTTCGATCATTGATGTCTGGGTCAACAATTTTGGGAAGGTGTTGTGTGCAATCAAAGGATTTAATCAATCATTGATCATCGAGAGAGTCAGGTTAACGGTCTATATTTCTTTCGATTTGAAGATTGACGGTGTAAATTGTCATGAAAGCCATAAATAGAGAATATTATGTCAAATCAAGATGAAGCTTTTGATTTTTTTCTGTAGAGAGGAATTTGACAAAAGTTTCAGATGACCATTGTCCATTTCTGCTCAGATTTGTTAGAAATTGCAAAATAGTGGTTTTTAAAGATTTGGGTCCAAATCATTGGTCAAGATCAAGATTGAGTTGAAATTCATGAAGAGAGTCTGAAAATAAGACATGGAAATAACTGATATAGGGATCAAATAAATTCTATGGGGATTGGAATGAATATGCTTAAATAGGTTAAAATCCACTATTCTGGGCCACATTTTAGGGATTTTTGAGATTTTCAGAGGAGGAAAAGTGACCCCAGATCACAAAATTGGAAACTTTTATTCTCTCAACATTTTGTATACTCATTAAGACAAACAACTTTAGTTTATTGAAAATTTTCCATAAGTGCATAGATTGAGAGATAACCAGTTTTGTTTAAAAATCTAAGTTGAGAAAAACGGGTGAAAAATGACAAAGTTGTCATTTCCATATTGATGCAATTTTTGATAGGAGAATCAAATTGAATATATGAGAGTTGTTATGAATTATNTGCATAGATTGAGAGATAACCAGTTTTGTTTAAAAATCTAAGTTGAGAAAAACGGGTGAAAAATGACAAAGTTGTCATTTCCATATTGATGCAATTTTTGATAGGAGAATCAAATTGAATATATGAGAGTTGTTATGAATTATATATGATTATTATTATCTATGTCTCATGAAGAAGTTTCTCTAGTTCCAAAAATACTTTCTCCTACAATTGACAGAAGTTGGTCTTTCAATAAAATTACACTAGGGGAGAAAATGCACAAATGGGATGAAAATGGCTTTTTGAGGAAGCCATAACTTTCAGCATAGAGATTGGGATGAGGCATGATTATAGTAGTTGGAAAGGTTATTCATAGGAGAATAACCTAGAATATTATAATTTAGAAAATTACGATGTAATTATTCATAAGTTGAGAAGAAAAAGGAGACCTAGAGCATTAACTGAGAATTTTTTTATAATATGCATAATTCTAAAAAACAACATTTCTTTCACATGGTGCATAATTAGACATATAATGAAACAAATTAAATCCCAGAGTCATATATCATAGTAATGGAAACATGAGATATCTTGTAGAATCTTGTTGAGTTGTTAAAGAGCTCCAAGGAAAGTAATGAAAAATGGAATTAGATTCCATGAACCATGTAATTACTCAATGTGAATATTTTTACCAATATTGTCAAAGTTTTGAGAAACCTTCCTAGACAATAAAGGTGAGTACCAAAGATGATTCTTTTATAAGGAAGAGTGTATATGCTCAAGATACAACTATGCATAATCCTAGAGGGACACTTGAAGTGCAATATTTTGACAAATAAAGTGATGTTGAGGTTACTAATAAGGCATTATTAATAAGCAAAAGAGCACTTTGTAGAGACTATTGTGTGAGATGGATTTTTAGAAAGAAGATAAGTGTTAGAATGGACTATCCTAACCCCTCTTAGTTGGTCATTAGTTATCATGATATATTTTCTATATAATAAGGGCTGACATTAGTTAATAAGGCCTATTAAATAAATGTGAACAACTCAATGTAAGAATACCTAATAGAATCTTTCACTTAGCAAAAGATATTCCTCTAGAATGTTCTTTAGAATATAGAATTAGTATAAATAAGAGTATGACGTATGAGAAATATTGTCTTTAGTATTATTGTAAGAGAGCTCTTCTCATTTTGGAGGTTTCCCCCTTGAAGAGGAAAGTGAACAAAGCTTTCTTGGTGCTATCAATATTTTGTTGCTACTCTCTATTGAATTTTCTTGTTATTCTTGGGGTACATTTTTTTTTGCATGTTTTCTATTTTAGGTTAAGCATATTACGAGTGGTATCAAATATATTTCTTGGGAAGGAATTATGGGTACATTTCCAACATATTTAAGCTACAGTTATCTATCTTTTAGCGCATAAATCTATGGTCAAGGAAACACACACACAAAAACTACAAGAGGTTTTTAAGCTCACATTGTTGGACACCCTTATAACGCCTATTGGTACCCCTTCAAGTGATATCAGATTAGGGAAAACCTATATACGGACTAGCCTAGGTATCTTCAAACACGTTGTAGATCAACCAATCGGCCACCTCACTGCTATAATGTCACCAAGAACAACACTCGGGAAGATAATCTATGGTACCTAGGTAATCAGGTAGTATGGCTAAGGGAACAATCTAGCCTTCTTATTTGGTTCCCTAAGATATTGGGGCAAGTAATACTATTTGACCATGCACGTATATTACAGAGATATAGCACATGGAAAACCCTTATCCGTAGGCACCTTGAAAACCCTAACCCTTGGGATGAAAAAAAAATAGAAAAGTAACAAAAAATATGTATTGTCATGCAACTTTTCCCCCTACATTCTAGTTGTGAATTGACAACACATTTTTTATTGTTAAGAATCTAGGTATTCCAACAAAATAGAAGTATTCAGATCAAAAAAAAAAATTAGAGGAGTAAAAAAAAAATTAAGTACAGTGGTCCCACCGAAACACTTATTTGGGACCTCTACCATTGTATTACTCTCTTCATATTGATTATAAAGGGACCTGTCATTTTTAAGCCAATTGTTTCCATGGTGATCCGGATTATTTTCGGCACGAAATGAGAGCGGAGATATAATAAAGAAATGCACAGAGATATTGCAGATATTCAATAATATAACAGAAATGTATCAGAGATGCAACCATAAACATAGATATACAGTAATACACGATTTCT
>ML779487.1:587499-605125 GCA_009831015.1 Picea engelmannii | reverse complement strand
ATCCGAGAATTACAACTTTTCCCAAAAAACGTCGTTTAAGGCCTCAAAATGGCCCCGAAAGTTAAAAACTGCTAAAAATAGTAAATTACCAAAATTGCCAGAAACATGTTTTGGGCCAGTTGGAGAATTTTGGTGGCCACCGATATCCACCTGGATCACATGGACCTGACCCCCCTTCATGACATCCTTATTTGGGAACTCTACCATTGGATTCCTCTCTTTGTCCTCATTGTAGTGGTACCTATAATTTTTAATCCTATTTTTCTGTGGACCCGACCCCCCATTCATGACACCCTTATTTTCCACCTAGCTCAACAAATTTCTTATCTTGTGTTGATTTTTGAGGTATAATTCTACCTAAGCCTCCCCAATGGAATTGAACATGTATGATTTTTAAATAAATGTAACTAAAATGTCCAAGGACATGGACGAGCGCATGAACTCCCTCAACATAATCCCAAACTCTCTCACCCAACAGTTCCATGCTTTTGTGAAAAATATCAAGGGAAAGTACCCTCAATCCCACTCTGAGGATACTCATTATTTCCATTATGAGAGTAATCATCTTTCCCACTCCTCTTTGGGTTCTCCAAATTCCTGGAATAAGGTTCCCAAAGTTGAGATGCATAAATTTGATGGATTAGAACCTACTTGGTGGGTATCCAAATTGGAAGACTACTTCTCCCTTCATGATATTTAGTAAGATGAGACCAAACTCCATGTGGGGGTTATGTACTTAGATAAAGAAATATGGAAATAGTGGCAATGACATAATAAATTCTATCCAGGACAAACAAATTGGACCATGTTCAACAAATCAGTTTGTGCACATTTTGATAGGTAATATCATTTTGGGGGATGACTCGTAAAGTTGAAACAAACCAGATCTGTAATAGACTTCATCACCACATTTGAGCAGTTGGATATAATAACCGAGGGCTTATCTGATGAGTTTTATCTTCAATGTTTCATTAGTGGTTGAAAGTACGCCATTGGAGCTCATGTTTGCATGCACCATCTTGTTACTTGGATGTAGCCGTGCAAATTAGCAATGGCGGTTGAGACCATTCTACATGCCCAACCCCTTCGTTCTTCAATTCCCAACTGCTCTTGTCCAAGGGATACCCCTGATCCAACCCAAAATTTGAAGGTCCAAAAGGTATCTCCCACCAAAATGGTTGAACGTCAAAAGCAAGGACTTTTCTTTTACTATGACTAAAAGTATTCTCCAGGCCATAAATGTCTTGATTTTTTTTTTTTCCAGATTAATGGGTCATCTTCCACCTCTTCCAAGGACAAACTATATGATGAGGCCCAAAAATTCGAAGACACCCAACCAATTTCCCCCATCCAAGATCTAGTGACACCTTCTGTGGAAATAAAGGAACCTATCATATCTCTCCATGCCTTCACAGGTATTTCTTCTCCACAGACATTAAAAATCAAGGGCTACATCAATCATAGGACATTTGTGGTGTTGATGTATAGTGGTAGTAGCCATAATTTTATTCATCGCAGGGTTGTTGAGGATGTAAATTTATTTATTAGACAAGTTTTTGATTTTCAAATTCTCATAGCTAATGGTGGTACAATGACATGTGGGGGCCATTGTGATAATGTCAATCTTCAAATGGGTTATTATAACCTAAAAACTCAAATGTTTTCCATTGTTATCGGTGGTTGTGATATTGTCCTATGTGTTGAATGGATTCACACCTTGGGACCGATTACCATGGATTATCAAGAGTTATATATTAGTTTTAATAAAGATACTTACACCTATACCCTTCAAGTCCTACAATTTGGGTCCCCATAAATTATCATTTCTCACCAGTTGTAGAAAATCCTTAAGAAAGGCCACCATATTGTGATTTATCAACTTAATTCCATCCAAGTACATGATCACTCACTTCCAGTAGTACATATTGATCTATAACTGGTCTTGGAAAAGAACCAAAGGGTCTTTGATCACTTTGGCTAGGATCACGTCGGCTCCCATCTCCCCAGGTTTTTAATCTTGTCTCCACCTTTGTTCTCCCGATGCCCGATCCCCCAATGTGTGTGGATCTCAACCAGCTATTACCTCGGAGGATGGATGGTTTCGATCATTTTGTAACTTCAGTACATTGATGAGTCCACTCTCCTGCATACACAAGGGTTAAGCCTTGTGTGCCTTCCTTTGAATCCTATGGTTGTTGTTCCTCTATGCTCATATTTGGCGGCCCATATATAATATCCTCCTGTGGACGTTTCTCGTTGTCTGGAAGTGGGTGCTAATGGTCCATATCTTCCCTTTGCTCGATCCAATGGCACCTGTCGCTCCTCCTCCTGAGATTTTGCACCTTTCTTCCCAAACTTGGAAGATTTCAATTCTTCAAAGGCCTCGACCTTTGCTTCCTTTGCGATCCTTGATGTCTTTGGGTCTCACATGAATTCTGAAAACACTATCCTTATTGAGCTTTGGCTATGCAAATTGGCCTCAGATATGGTGCGTACTCATGCTCTACGTGAAAACTTACACTGCCTCTCCTGAGATTCTCAACTTAGAATAGTCCACTCTTCATACACTTCTTGTGTTATCTCTCCTAATCTTACGAACTTGGAAACAATTCACCTCTACGCACACTCATTATGCTTGGTGAGCCCTCAAATGGATTCCTTTCAACACTTCATCTGACTGTTAGCCTCGTGCACTCCTTGCACAGGTCTTCCTCTAGAGTATTAAGAAATTTGTTCCTTTCTTTCCTTGAAAGGATATAAGTGTCCTCCTGGCAACTTATACTCAAACACACCTTTCCAAACCTATAGAGTATTCAACAAATCTATAAGTGTCTTCCCCTAGACACTCTTCTTATCACAGAACTCAAAATAAAGTTCCTTGGTGCACTACTTGCACTCTCTCAATGTCCTCCCAGAATAGCTTCACAAAATCCTCAGTGATTATGTCTCTTTGTACCTTCCTCTGCACAACATTCATGTCCAAAGTATTTAGTAACTCTGAGGCTTCTTCTTGAGTTTATGACTTCCTCTGGTTCACCCTCTTGTCACATTCTTGCCTAAATTCCACAGAACTTATATGTGCACACTTGCACTGGCTTACAAGGTCCTCAACACTCTGTCACGCAACCCCTTGCATGAAGCCACAAAGAACCCAGACTGAAATCAATGAAACTCACATATATGAAATGTTTTCTATGCCTAAATATGGAATCTAACATACATATACAACATATTCATACAAACACATAAAATACATTCATTCCCCAAAGACACATAAACACACAAAGGTTCTCATGTAGGAAAAAAAATTCTTTGTATTAATTGCAAACTGCATGTTTTACAATATGTTCAAGATCGGACTGCAATAAAGTCTCGACTCTCTCCTCTCTTCTCTCTCTCTACCTTGTTTTCTCTAATCATCCTATATGAATCTAGATACAAAGACATTTCCACAAAAGTGCTCCTTGATCTCTTCCCTCCAAGCTACCTACTCTCATTAATTTACATTGAATTACATTCAATGTTTGTCTAGTCTAAATCTAGTCTATATCTTACTAGCCTTACAATATTTAATTCAAATTCAAATTTTAAAACGAGAGGGTTGGTGCCTCTCCCTTAATTGAATGTGCATTGAATGTGCTGGCTAGTTGGTGCATTACTGACGTGAAGAGATGCTCCTCCATCATACTCCACTGCTGCGAAAAAATCATGAGCTCCTACTCATGAGATTTTGAGCTCTATTGAAATCCACCTGGATCCAAAACTGTCTTTTGGAGTTGTCCATCTACTACACTTATTTATTGTTGTTGTTGCTTCTTCCCTACTACCATGGAAGTCTTCCTTCTTCTTAGCTTCTCCTTGCTGGAAATTTTTGTTCCTGACCTCAACATAAGCCTTTTGGTTTCTTCTATCTCCCTGTCCAACTGTTCGAATGGATAGATCTATGGAAGCCTTCTCTCCTGCACTTCCTTCTTTGTAATGGGTGGATCAACTCGTTCCCCCTTGTTGTTTACATCTCCCCTTGTGGCACTAAGTCACCACTCTACTTCCGAATCCAATTCTGCAGTCTCGTCTTGACTTACTTGATGCTTAGTCACTTCCTCTAACAGACTAGCTTCTACCATTTCATTTGCTAATTTAGATCCAGTTTTCACCAACTTCTCCCCAGACTACAATTTTGATTCATCTTCTGCTGTAGGCCTCAGTGTTGCAGTCATTATTTTTCCAACTCTCTCGCTGAAATTTCTGAGCAATTTTGTTGACTGCTCTTATCCCAAAATCTGCATGATTGTTTATTCATGGCAGTCATCTACTGGCTCTAGATTGTTCAACCAGTCCTCCAGCATCTCTAACTCCTTCTCCCATGGAGTGAGCATCTTAACTGCATGCTCTTCTTCTGCTAGGGTAGATATCAACATATGCTCCATTTCTTCTTCCTCTGTGATAGTCACTGCTTGTTTTCCTTCTCCTGCTGCTGCATCTACAACATGTGTTATGGACTCAACTAGGTTTCTTGGTAGGAATATCTGAATTCCCCCAATGATCAGAACACTCCTCTGCTCTTCCCTGTATCTCAACACTCCTTGTTGATCTAAAATCACCTTTGAGTTCATGAAACTATCAGACAGTCTCATCTCCTCTCCCTTGCCCACCTGGAAATCTGGGATTTCTGCCCTGCCCTCCTGGCAGTTTATGATATCGTCCAATGATCCTATTTCATTGCCCACCTAGAAATATGAACTTTCTTCACTGCTCACCCAGAAGTTTCTGAGACCCTTCTTTGATCTCTCCTGCTCATCATCATTGAGACTCTTCCTAGCTTCTAGCTCACAAATATGAACCATCTCCTCTTCACCTATGAGGCTTTCAAAATACCTCAGCCACATCTTTAACAACCTTTGTTGTCCTCTGGCCAACAATTTATGAATGGGGCACTTCACTTTCTTCTTCATGGGTGATTCATACACCCAATGGACCCTTGCATCCTGTTGCATTTTAAATGCAAGCTTCTCCATTCGTGCTCTTATCTCACTGAGATATTGGTCTATCTCAGCCTTGATTTTCTGTTGGCGGTCTTCTCTTGGACCATGTTCATGGCCTTCAGTAGCCATCTTCTTCCTCTACCTGCCTTCCCAACAAGTCTGTTGTTCACTCTACAATCGATATCATCCCCAGATTCTCCTACAACCCACCTGGTTGTCAATTGTTTGCTGCCTATATGAAAACAGATCTCCATAGAGCACCAACACCCCGTCTTCTTCTTCACCTTCTACCTACAGAAATCAATTATGTGTAGGCTCTAATTCCACTTGAGGTAGATCCCTTACTCTTCCTCGGAAGGGTTCGTTGACCTCCCGGTCAATGATCATTCTTATTTCTATCGAGATGAAGCATCTCTTCAATTCCCCATTGAAATCATGTTATCTGATCCATGGGACTTAACGAAACTGCACCCGTGCAAACAAGGACCTGGTGCAAGCTTCCCCCATGTGAACATAGGTTGTGACCGCACGCTTATCACAATGCACTTCACATTTCAGGACCTTGGGTGTTCTACATACAAGCATCCTGACTCTCTTGAGACACGATCTCTTGATTCCTCCCCAAGACTAGATCTTATGATCTTGCACTATCCTCGATCGAGGGTTGTGATTGTATCACAGTTTCACGTGTCACGAAATGAACGTGAGTCAATTCCAACTCTCTGTTCCCAAAAATCCCAATATCTGGGTTAAGTGATTAGTCTCCACTAGCTTCTCCCTTAGCCTCCCCCTCATGTGACCCTTTCCTGTGACCTAGGGAAAATCTCTCAAGTGCGTCGCGACCTCGCGTTTCGTGAAATCAAAATTCAAGCCAACGCTTCTTTTTTGAAATCCAGAAACCTGAACTTCTAAAATCCCCTCACTTAGATTGACGATCACTATCCCTTGTGATCTAATGTCACATATATAATCAAAATGTCAAGCCTCACAAGTTCTTAAAACTCTGCTCTTTGACCTCTCTCATGTGTGAGTGAGCAAAATGTTGATCAACTTCCACACGTCCCTCTCGATGAGCGGATAGGATCACTTTGGCTCCGAGATCTCCATGTATTTACTCTTGTCTCCACTTTTATTCTCTCGGTGCTCGATCCTCTGATGTGTGTGGATCTCCACCACCTGTCACCGTGGACGATGGATGGTTCTAATTGTTTCTAAACATTGAGACTTTGACAAGTCCACTCTCCTGTGTACACAAGGGTTAAGCCTCGTGCGTCTTCCTCTGAATCCAATGAATGTTGGTCCTTTGTGCTAAGATCTAGCATCCTAGATATGATCTCCTCCTGTGCATGTTTCTCATTGTTTGGACATGGGTTCTAAGGGTCTAGATCTTCAATTTCCTCGATCCAATGACATTTGTCACTCCTCCTCCTGAGCTTTTGCACCTTTCTTCCCAGACTTGGAAGATTTCAATGCTTCAAAGTCCTTAGCCTTTGCTTCCTCTTCAATCCCTGACGTCTTTGGGTCTCACCTATGTTCTGAAAATGCTATCCTTCCTGGGATTTCTCTACGCAACTCAGCCTCAGATCTAGTGCATACTCACACTCTACCTGTAAAGTTGCATTGTCTCTCCTTAGCTTCTCAACTTAGAATAGTCCACTATTCACACACTGCTTGTGATATTTCTCATGAGCTTATGAACTTGGAAGCAGTTCACATCTACACACACTCATTATGCTTGACGAGCCCTCAAATGGATTCCTTTCAACAATTCATCTGAGTGTTGGCCTGGTGCGCTCCTTGCACAGGTCTTCCTCCATAGTATTAGGCAACTTTGTTCCTTTCTCTCCTTCAAAGGATATAAGTGTCCTCCTGACAACTTATGCTCAAACATGCCTTGTTGAACCTACAAAGTATTTAGCAACTCTGCAAGTGTCTTCCCATGGAAACTCTTCTTATCACAGAACTCAAAACAAAGTTCCTTGGTGCACTACTTGCACTTGCTCAATTCCCTCCTAGAAGAGCTTCACAAAATCCTCAATGATTTTGTCTCTCTATGACTTCCTCTGTACAGTCTTCACCTCCAGATTATTGAGTAACTCTGAGGCTTCTTCCTAAGTCTATGACTTCCTCTAGTGCACCCTCCTGGCACATTATTTCCTGAATTCCACAGAACTCAGATGTGCACACTTGCACTGGCTTACAGAGTCCTAAGTACTCTCTCATGCAACCCCTTGCATGATGCCACAAAGAACCCACACTGAAATCAAATAAACTCATAGATATGAAATTTTGTCTATCCCTGCAAATGGAATCTAACATACATATACAATATATGCATACAAACACATAAAAGACATTAATTCCCCAAATACACATAACAGACAAAGGTTCTCATGTAGGAAAAACTACTCTTTGTATTAATTTTACGAGCATTACAATATTTAATTCAAATTCAAATTTTAAAATGAAAGGGTTGGACCCTCTCCCTTCATTAAATGCACGTTGAATGTGTTGGCTAGCTGGCACGTTGCTGACGTGAAGTGATGCTCATGCATCATAATCCACTGCTATGAAACATTCATGAGCTTCCCAGCTCTGTTGAAATCCGCCTAGATCCCAGACTATGTTTTGGAGTTGGCCATCTGCTCCAGTGCTTTATTTTTGTTGCTACGTCTTCCCTGCTGCTATGATAGGTTTTCTTCTACTCAGCTTCTCCTCACTAGCAATTTATGTTGCTGACCTCAACATGAGCCTTTTAATTTATTCTATCTCCCTATCCAACTGTTCGAATGGTTGGCTCTCTAGAAGTCTTCTCTCCTACACTTCCTTCTTTGTAATGGGTGGATCAAATCGATCTCCCTTGCTTTTTTCATCTCCCCTTGTGGCAAGAAGCCGCCACTCTATTGCAGACTCCAATTCTACAGTCTCTTCTTGACTGACTTGTTGCTCAATCACTTCCTCTAATAGACTATCTTTTTCCATTTCACCTACTGATTCAGCTCCAGTTTTTCCCAGCTACTCCCTAGAATGGAATTCTGATTCATCTTCTGCTGCAGGCCTCAATGCTGCAATCATCATCTGTCCATCTCCCTGGTTGAAATTTCTAAGTAATTTTTCTGAAATCTCTTCTCCCAAAATCTGCATGATTTTCTTCTCATGACAGTCATCTACTGGCTCCGAATTGTTCAACTAATCCTTCAGCATCTCTAACTCCTTTTCCCATGGAGTGAGCATATTAACTACATGCTCTTCTTCTGTTGGGGTAGATATCAACATATGCTCCATTTCTTCTTCCTCTATGACAGTCATTGTTGGTTATCCTTCTCCTGTTGCTGCATCTGCAGCATGTGTTGTGGCCTCAGCTAGGTTGCTTGGTAGGAATATCTAAATTCCCCAAATGATCAAAACACTCCTTTGATCTTCCCTCTCTGTCAACACTCATTGCTAATCTAAAATCACCTCTGAGTTCATTATACTATCAGACATTCTCATCTCCTCTCCCTTGCCCACCTAAAAATATGGGATTTCTTCCCTGCCCTCCTGGTAGTCTATGATATCCTCCAATGATCCCATCTCATTGCCCACCTGGAAATTTGAACTTTATTCACTGCTCACCAAGTAGTTTATGAGACCCTTCTTTGATCTCTACTACTCATCATCATTGAGACTCTTCCCAACTTCTGGCTCACAAATATGAACCATCTCCTCTTCACCTCTGAGGCTTTCAACATACCTTAGCCGCATCTTTAACAACCTTTGTTGTGATCTGGCCAACAATTTCTAAATGGGCAACTTCACCTTCCTTTTAATGGGCCATTCATACACCCAATGCACCCTTGCATCTTGTTGTATTTAAATGCAAGCTTCTCCATTCGTGTTCTTATCTTGTTCATCTCTTGGTCTATCTCAGCCTTGCTTTTCTGCTAGCAGTCTTCTCTTGGACCACGTTCATGGCCTTCAACATCCATCTTCTTCCTCTATGTGCCTTCTCGGCAATTTTGTTGTTCACTCTACAATCAAGAGTATCCCCAACTTCTCCTACAACCCACCTGGTTGTCAATTGTTTGTTTCCTATATGTAAACAGATCTCCATAGAACACCAACATCCTATATTCTTCTTCACCTACTACTTATAGAAATCAATTATGTGAAGGCTATGATACCACTTGACGCAGACCCCCTACTTTGCCTCGATAGGGTTTGCTGACCTCCTGGTAAAGGATCATTCTTCTTTATATCGAGCTGAAGAAGATCTTCGACTCCCCACTAAAATCATTTTATGTGATCCACAAGCCTAAAAGAAATTGCACCCATGCAGACAAGCACCTGGCGCAATCTTCCCCAATGCGACCATTGGCTGTTACCGCATGCTTATAACATGGCACTTCAAATTTTGGGACCTTAGGTGTTCTACATACAAGCCACCTGACTCTCTTGAGCCCCAATCTCCCGATTCCTCCCCAAGACAAGATCTTACGATCCTGCACTCTCCTCCATCGACAGCTATGATCGTATCACAATTTCACGTGTCGTGAAATGAACGTGAGTCAATTCCAACTCTTTGTTCCCCGAAATCTAGATCTTTGAGTTAAGTGCTTAGTCTCAACTAGCTTATCCCTTAGCCTCCCACTCATGTGACCCTTTCCTGTGACTTAAGGCAAATCCTCTGAGTGCATCGGGACCTCGCATTTTGCGAAATTGGAACTCAACCCAATGCTTCTTTTCCAAAATCTCGAAACCCAAACTTCTGAAATACCCTCGCTCAGATTGATGGTCATTATCCCTTGTGATATGACGACACAGAGCTAACCACAATTTCAGGCCTCGTGAGTTCTTAAAACTCCTCCCTTTGACCTCTGTGATGTGTGAGTCAGCAAAATGTTGATAAGATGCCACGTGTCCCTCTCAATGAGCGGATAGGATCACTTCAGCTCCCAGCTTCTCAGGTATTTACTCTTGTCTCCAATTTCATTCTCTTGGTGCTTGATATTCTGATGTGTGTGGATCTCCTCCACCTATCACCCCAGATGATAGATGGTTCTGTTCATTTCCGAACTTCGGTACTTTGATGAGTCCTCTCTCTTACGTACACAAGGGTTAGGCCTTGTGCATCTTCATCTGAATCCAACGATTGTTGGTCCTCTATGATCAGATCTAGAAGAGCAGATATGATCTCCTCTTATGCATGTTTCCCATTGTCTAGATGTGAGTTCTAAGGGTCTAGATCTTCCCTCTTCTCGATCCAACAACAACTCTCACTCCTCCTCCTGAGATTTTGCACCTTTCTTCCTAGACTTGGAAGATTTCGATGCTTCAAAGGCCTTGACCTTTGCTTCCTCTGCAAGGCATGACGTCTTTGGGTCTCACCTTTGTTTTGAAAAATCTATCCTTCTTGAGCTTTGGCTACGCAACTCAGCCTCGGATCTAGTGTGTCCTCATGCTCTATGTGCAAACTTGCACTGTTTCTCCTCAACTTCTCAACTTAAAATAGTCCACTCTTCCAACACTTCTTGTGTTATCTCTCCTGAGCATACAAACTTGGAAATAGTTCACCTCTATGCACACTCATTATGCTTGACAAGCCCTCAAATGGATTCCTTTCAACACATCGTCTGAGTGTTGGCTTAGTGCACTCCTTGCACAGGTATTTCTCCATAGTATTAAGAAACTTCGTTCCTTTCTCTCCTTGAAAGGATATAAGTGTCCTCCTAGAAACTTCTGCTCAAACACACATTGCCAAACCTACAAAGTATTCATCAACTCTCTAAGTGTCTTCCCATGGACACTCTTCTTATCACAGAACCCGAAACATATTTCCTTGGTGCACTACTTGCACTCGCTTGATGTCATCCTGGCAGAGCTTCACAGAATCCTCAGTGATGTTGTCTCTCTGTTCCTTCCTTTGCACAGTCTTCACCTCCAAAGTATTCAGTAACTCTAAGGCTTCTTTCCGAGTCTATGACTTCCTTTGGTGCGCCCTCCTGGCACATTATTTCCTGAATTCCATAGATCTCAGATGTGCACACTTGCACTGGCGTAGAGAATCCTTAGCACTCTATCATGCAACCTCTTGCATGAAGCCACAAAGAATCCATTCGAAAATCAAAGAAACTCATAGATATGAATTTTTTTCTATCCCTGTAGATGGAATCTAACATACATCTACAACATATGCATACAAACACATAAAAGAGAGTCATTCCCCAAATACACATAACACACAAAGGTTCGCATGTAGAAAAAATTGCTCTTTGTATTAATCTCAGAATGCCTATTTTACAATATGTTCAAGCTCAGACTGCAACAGAGTCTCGACTCTCTTATCCATTCTCGCTCTCTGCCTTTTTTTCTCTATTCATCCTATATGAATCTAGATACACAGATCTTTCTACAAAAGGGATCCTTGAGCTCTTCCCTCCAAGCTACCTACTCTCATTAATTTACATTGAATTACATTCAATGGTTGTCTAGTCTGAATCAGATCTAGATCTTACCAACTTTACAATATTTAATTCAAATTCAAATTTTAAAACGAGAGGGTTGGCACCTCTCCCTTCATTGAATGCACATTGAATGTGCTAGGTAGCTAGTGCGTTGCTGACATGAAGAGATGCTCCTACATCACCCCTTTCCAATATGGACCATATTTTGCAAAGGGTAGTAGGTTCCGACATGATTTTATTTCTCGATGGATACTTTGGTTATAACAAGATAATAGTGTGTGAACAAGACAAATAAAAAACAACATTCACCACCCCATGGGGGACATTCATGTATGAAAAAATTCCCTTCGGGTTGATGAACGCAAGGGCCACCTTTCAGATACCTATGGACATAACCTTATTTGGAGAAAAATAAAAATTTGCAGTGATATATTTGGATGACATCACCATTTTCTCCAAATGAGATAATGAACATGTACTACACCTTGAGCATATTTTCCGAAAATGCAGAAGGGATGGGATCTCTTTGAATACCAGGGAGTTCCACATTGCCATGCCTGAAGGTAAGATATTAGGCCACATCATATCTGAAGGAGGAATAAAAATAGACCCTAGGAGATTTGATGTCATTCAGGAAATTTAAATCCCCAGAAATAATAAGTCTATTCATTCTTTTATAAGCAGAATAAATTTTTTGAGGCGCATTGTGCCAAAATTTGCTGAAATCATAAGGCCTATCACCAACATTCTAAATAAATATGTTGTTATTAAGTGTTCATTGGAGGCAAAACAACATTCCATAGGATCAAACAAGCTTTGGTTGAATCCCATGTATTGGTCATCCCTAACTATGCCAAAGAGTTCTTTCTCTTCTCTTTCTCTTCCAAGGAACCCATTGTTGTAGTAATGCTGCAAAAAAATGAAGAAGGGCATGAACAACCCATAGACTTTTTCATCAAATCCCTCCAATATGTTGAGCTGAAGTATGAGATATTATAAAAACAAGCCTATGTGTTTTTCAAAGCGTTGAAGGCCTTCATGGTGTATGTGTTAGAGTATAGCATAACAACATATGTTCCTAGCAACAGTGTCAAAGAGATTATGGTCTAGCCATAGAATGAAAGGGAAGAGAGAGAATTGTATTTTCAAACTATTGGAGTATGATCTACACATAAAACCCACTAGGATGATTAAAGGATAAGGACTTGCCAAGTTGTTATCAGAATCAAACTGTAAGGTGTTGGAATTGCATCAAACCTTCACCCAATCGGATGTAGCCATGAAGGAGTATGGACAAGACAACATGAAGGTATTTGAAAACTACTCCTCTTCACCTTGGTACATATATGTTATTTACTTTCTGCAACATCTAGAATGTCCACCATATTTGAAAAATATGAGATTCGGGTCCGTCAAATTAAAATCTATAAAATTCTTCATTTTAAATCAGAAATTGTATTGGAGGGATCCTGCTGGCATCCTATTAAAATTACTTGATGAAGATGAATCTAAACAAGTCACAACATATATGGACAGGGGAGTTTGTGGAGGAGACCAGCATTGGAAATCCACAACTCTCAAGATCCTAATGACAGGGTCTTTTTCTCTGATGTATTTACCACAATAAGGGAATGAAATGAATGTCATAAGTATATGGAAAAAAAATTTACTCTCACTATCCCTAAAACCTATCACTACCAGTGGCCCCTTTCAACAATGGGAATTATATTTCATAGGTGACATAAATCCACCCTCTAGTGGGCAGTACAAGTGGATTCTCACTTCCACTAAATACTTTACCAAATGGATCGAGGCTATGCCCACCAAGAATGTTACTTACAAGATGATCATTAATTTCTTATAGACCAATATCTTTGTCAGGTTCATATGAACTAGAAAGCTTATAACAAACAATTCCCATGCATTCAAGTTGAAATTCATGATTTAATTTTTTGGTATCCATAACATCGCCTTAACACATTCCACACCCTACTACCCTCAGGGGAATGGGTTGGTCGATTCATCAAACAAGACTTATCAGGATCATCAAGAAATTATTGACTAAAAAGAAGAAATCACAGGACTCTAAACTTAAGTATGTCTTGTGGGTTGATAGGGTAAGGACCAAGAGATCCTTGGGAACCTCACCATTTCACCTAGTCTATGGGATATATGTTTTATTTCCTGCTCAACTAGTTATATCGGTGCTAAAATTCCTACAGAAAGAAATTGAGGAGTCAAATTACATTCAGAGGAGAATCTTTCATGTTATAGAGGTTCAACAAAAAAGAGGATCAATGAATCAAATAACTGAGGCATACCAAAGCACGATCAAATCATATTTTGATAAGAAAACCAAGAAGGATCTCTTTCAAGAAGGTTACGTGGTCTTGAGGTGGGATGCCAGAAGGGATGAGAAATTGAAGCATGGTAAGTTCGATAAGCTTTGGTTTTGTCCTTTTAAAGTGGTTGAGGTTTTGGACAATAATACATTTGTTTTACATAATCTAGATGATGTCGAGATCTTTGGAGGCCCAATAAATGGGCTCTTCTTGAAACATTATTTTTCTTGAAAGACTGAGGGAAGGTCCCTCTTGTACCATAGCTTCTTTTCTTTTTCAATTGCATTTGATTAGTTAGTTTGTTTGTGAATAAAAACTCCATATCCCAACAAAGGCACTGGGGTTTAGATATAGTTTTGAATTCCATAGATGAATGGCTAAGAGATAGTGGTAGATATACAAGGTTGGGAGATAGAAAAGCAGGTAAGAGAAGGAAGGTGGGAGCAAGTTATTGAGTTCCAAGGCACTAATCTTCTTTTCTCAGCACTCCATAGGAGGGTGTTTTCCCTAGTTGGAGCCAATTTTGAGACCTAAGTCGGCAGCCCTTCCCCTCCTCTCTCATTTACCTATACCTCCATTAAAAAACCATTCATTTTCTATTGGTTAAGTTGGTTCCCCATTACTAAATAACTCAATTTTTTATCGTTACCTCTCTTGATTGATTATTTACACCATATTTTGTTTTTCTTAACGGATAGTTACATGTCATGGTTTCATTTGAAGTTCTTGTCATCAAATTTGGCATAGGATGAACTCATAGAATATATAACAGTGTTTTATATGAAGAACAAAGCTAATTGCAAGAACCAGGATAATTTTACAAACGAGGATTGGTGTGCTAATTTTGAGATCATTTTATAATTTAATTTGTTATTTTAAATATTTGAACCATTTGAATGGTGCCTCGATACGTTTGCGATCATAACCAATTGCCTCCACACTAGATTACACACATTTCCATCATTACAAAAAATCAATTATGATTGTGAGAACGGTACCAGTTCATCATGGCCACTACAACTTGACCAAAGGTTTAACAACACACATGTATCGGTTTCAATATGAAGAAATCAACATTCACTACATCAATGAAATTAGAGATACTCTCCAAGTCCTGGGAGCTCGATGAAGCATGTCCAACCCATAGTGAGTAAAGGGAAAGGCCCTAAAATAAGAAATATGCCCCTGAAATCAAAAAAATCCAAAAACCCCCTGGGAGGAGTCTCCTCGTATGCAATTGAGGTCTTCTACAAAAAAGGGGAAGGAAAAAAAAGGTGGAAAATCTACCAAAACACACCAACCTGCACTAGAAACACCACAGAGGTGTTTGTCATCCAACCACTCAGAGGAGGAGCAGAAAACCCCCACCAAGAAACAACATGATAAACATGTGACTCGAATGAGGTGAAAAATTGGAGTTGGTTCTTGCAGCAAGGAAGTAATTAAAGGGAAGGTTGTACCTACATAAGCCTTACCTAAAACACCCTATGCAACTAGAAAATACAGGAAGAGGAAGGATGAGAAAAACATTCAAGTTCCAAGCAAGCCAAACATAAAAACAAGGATTACAAATCAATTGAGGTTGAACTCCAAGGCTCCTCTCAAGCCATCATTAAAAGAACCCCAACCAATTTTGATTGAGGATGATGACAGTCCCAAATTTTCTAGTATGGAGGAAATGGGAGTCATTGTTTTGAAGCGAATGATAGTGAAATAAGAGAAATCAAATTCTAGCAAGGATGAGGCTACAAAAGCACCATTTCTAACAGTGAAAAAGGAGTATCCTACAAACTCCAATCAACAGGGAATACATGATTATGGAATTGATCCTGAGGAAGATTATATTGGCACCTCACCACATGCAGGGGATCCTTTCCACAATTTACAAGACATTAAACCAGAGATTAAAGCTGACATTGTAGGAGTATAGGGGTTCACTAAAGGAACAAAAGGTAAAGAAGCCAAGGTTATATAGTGTTATAATATTATCTAACAAGAAGTAGAGAATTGGTTGACCACAACAGGTCTAGCATAGAGAAAGACAAGAAGAGGATGCAGGTTGAAGTCAAAACAGAGAGGGTCGATGACAACCAACAAGTGCATAAACTGGAGCTTCAAGTCCAGATGGATGAGAGCCTCTACAACTTTGATAAATATGCATTTTTTTGTATTTTTTGAGGGTTCATTTTTTAGGGATGAATATCAATACATCAAAATGGTTGAACCTATTATATGCATGGATTAAATCTCTCTACTCTATTAATATACTCTTTATTATAGTGTGTTTTTGTCCAAATATATATGTGTTTTTCTCTTATCTTGAATGTAGTTATTGATGTGTGCAAAGTACATTTCATTTTCCTTTCAGTTATTGTATAAATCATATTTATTGATATGAAACCTATGAAACAGTTAATGATTTGATGAAGATTAATTTTTATTGCAGCCTGTGGGAGTAATTGTGTTTGGATACTTGTTTAATGTAGACTTGAAAAAATATTTTAAGAATTAAACTTCTTACAACAGATTATCCATTGAGTTGTTTGTTGTTTCCCTTTATTATTTTGTTTATTATCTCACTTGTCTTTCAATTGTGTGCCACCATCCAAGGAGAACCCTCATCCATATCATTTTTCCAATCCAACCATGTTTCTGTCTCAGTAAAACTAACCCTCCAACTGACCAACAAAATCAAATAAACAAAAAACAAACCATTCCAAAACTTGAGGTGGCCTAGCTCTTCCCTTTAGTAGTCAGGTGTAGAATTTAGGAATAACAAGCAGGAAAGTGGAGTACATGAAAGAGAGAGAGGGGAGAGAGGGAGATATGGGAATGGAGGGAAAGAGATAGAGAGGTGGGAGAGAGGGGTTGGGGGGGTAGTGGAAAGGAGGGACAAAGGGAAATAGGGAGGGGGAGAGAGACAAAGAGAGAGGGGGAAGAGAGAAAGGGGGCGGTCGGAGAGATGAAGTTGAAGGGAAGGGGGATAAAAAGGGAGTGGGTGTGAGAGTGTGAGGCATGATGAGACAAGGTCTATGTCTAGGTCATGGTCTTATTCTAGGTCTAGGTCTAGGTATTTTCATGCCTTGCCTTTCAATGTACCAAACATGCTAATGTTTGAGAGTGTGAGAGGGAGAGAGAGGAAGAAACAGAGGGGAAATAAAGAGAGTGTGTGAAAGTGTGGGAGGGAGAGAAAGGAAGGAATAGAGGGGGGTAAAGTGTTTATGTGTGAGTGTGGGAGGGAGAGAGAGGAAGAAAAATAAGGGGGTAGAGAAAGAGGTAAATGTAGGAGATAGGGGTATATGTAGGAGATATACAGGAGATATAGTTGGAGGGAGGGGGAGAGAGAGTGTGAGAGGAGGAGAGAGAAAGACAAAGAGGTGGGGTAGATAGAGAGTGTGAGAGGGAGGGAGAAGGAGACAGAGAGGGGGGAAGAGAGAGAGAGATAGTGAGAGGAAAGGGGGGGAGAGAGGGAGGCCTGGAGGTGGTTAGAAAGAGAGTGAGAGTAAAAGGGGGATATAGATGGAGATAGAGAGGGGGCATAGAGAGAGAAAGAGGGAACATGGATTGTGAGACTAAGACTAAGAACGAGGATAGTGAGAAAGGGTGGGATAGAGGTGGAATAGAGAAGGAGGGTAATAACGGAACGAAGGAAAAAGGATCAGAGAGAGAGGGGGGATAAAGAGGGATTTGGTGTGAGAGTGTGAGGCATGGAAAGGAAATGAAAGGTATTAGTCTAGGTATTTCCATGTCTTTGGATGTCTAGGTATTGGCATTTATAGGTCTTTCCATGTTTTGGTCTTACCATGTACAATACTGTAAGAGGAAGAGAGAGGGAGACAAAGAGTGGGGGTAGAGAGAG
>ML779487.1:577053-587359 GCA_009831015.1 Picea engelmannii | reverse complement strand
GATGTAGGGGAGAGAGAGAGAGAGAGAGAGAGAGAGAAATAAGAAACACTATATAAGAGGACATGCGTTCTCTTAAGAACATGTGTGCATTCCTAGAGCTTTTGCACACTATAATGAACATGTGCACATTCCTAGAGTATGCACGCTCTTAAGAATGCATGTGTGTTCTTTTGAATTCAAATTTTGTTTGGTGGGATTGACAACATGTATGCTCACTTTGTTGTCTAGGATTTAGGTTTGGTATGACAAACCAAGTGGTTCAATATGCAAATTGATAAAAACCTTCATTTTTGTGAATGCCTCTCGATATCTTTGTTTTTTATGTTATTTTTCTATAGGATACACAATTCGATTGTTGCCGAAACTACAGAGATAGATAGAGTCAGCTAGGCAGATTTGAAATATATAGTTTTTTTTTTAAATTACAATTGTTTACTATTTTTAATCTATTTTTTCTTTGCATATATCAAATCCCTCGAATGCATACCTCTCTTATTTCTTCTATAACTTTTTTCTGGTTTCACCATTTCTAAAATGAGTTATATGTCACACTAGAGGAGACTGATATCCACTATCTCAAAAGCAAAAAACATTTTGTTCATGTTAATACCCTCCTAGCCTACACGAACAAACGACATCATAATTTCAAACAAAGACATGTACCTTATGTTTTGCTGGAAAAATAATAGACCACTTTTATAAAAAAATCAAATTTCACATAGTTATTCACCATTTTTATGACTAAAAGTTTTAAATTTGGAAATCTGGCCTTATGTTTTGTTGGAAAAATAACATACCACTTTTAGAAAAAATCAAAATTCACATTGTTATTCACAATTTCTATGACTATAAGTTATACATTTGGAAAACTAATTCAATTTCCTACGTTCCATATTCTTACACCATATTCAAATTTATTGTTAAAGTACCTTGAATAATCCATCCAACATAATAGATTGTTTATTTTACATGTTTGCATTGCCACTAATGCATCATGAAAGACCAACATTAGCTTGCTGACCCTCTCACTAGCTACATGGTGAAACTGGGCGTTGGAAAACTCCCAAAACACCTTTGGATGAGAGAATCCTTCACCTTTGTGACACTAAGTGGGTAGAAGATGAAAAACACTTCCTTTTGGATTGCCCATATTAGATCCCAATTTTAAAATATTTTCCACATTATAGACCTTCCTAACCTCACAAGCCGTCAAAACTATGATGATCTTAGAATGCTTCTCTCAATGCATTTTAAGCATAGACATATAATTTTATAGAAATTGAAGTAATCTCTTAACTTCTTAAGGTTATAGACCAATTCAATGAAAAACACCTCATTTTCCCTACCTATACCAATATTAGATCCCAATTTAAAAATATTTGTCACCCTACAAACCTTCCTAACCTAGTAAGTCATCAAAACGGGAATGCTTCTGTCAATGCTTTTTTACCATAGAAATACAATTTTAAAGAAATTGAAACAATCCCTTAACTTATTAAAGTAGATAAATCAATTGTTTTAGTGGACTTTAATTATCATCATCATCTTTAATTAAATTTTAATTTTTTTAATATTTAAAAGTCATTAATAATTATTTAAAATGAAATAAATTTCTTAATATATCATTTAATTAATACTTTACAATAAAATATATAAAAAAATTATTATTATAATTAAAATTTGTTCCGTGTGTGATACATATGCTAGTGAGAAAATTGAAGCCTAATTGTTGGTAGCTCTTCTTTTGGACTTTATTTGTGATTGGATTGAAGATATAGCGTGAGTGGGCCTAATGGTTAAGAACATGTGTTTCCTCTTAAGAGTTCACAGGTTCAAATCATTTTCCTTTCCAAGTTATTCTTGTTATTTTTTTGGTTGTTTTTTAGGCTGTGCGATTTTAAATTTTCAGTCAATCTAGAACTCTAAAAGATTTTTTGAGCATCTAGGTTGGTTTAAAATGGGGCAACACCCTTAGAATAAGGTTCTTAAATGCATGGAACTTTGATCCATATGATCCATATGAGATTCAGGCTACCTCTAAAAATGTGGCGGGTTTCAAGTCCATTTTTTTCCATTTTTTTACCTGAAAAACGAGTCTGTTTGCTCCCGAATGAGCTTAGTCCATACTGAAAATTTGAATCGCATGTCAGATTTAAATGTCCTTCAAAACCTGTGAGTTGCTGGGATTGACTTCAATTTAGTAGGGCATAAGGCAGTATTCAGAAATTGGGTCGCATGTTATATCCAAATGTCCTTCAAAACCTGTGAGTTGCTGGTATTGACCTGAATTCACTATGGGATAAGGACTAAAATATCGGGAGAAATTTCCAAAATTGCGTCGTCATGAAGCAATGTCAACAAAGTTCTTTGAAATGTGTAATACAGGGCGTTTTTGTAACCATCAAATTTTACAGGTAGGATTGATTTGAAATTCCAACTCTGGTTCCACGTCTTTCAAAGTCTGTGAGTTAGAAAGAAAGCTACGCAGTTTCACAGAGAAAAATGAAAGATGCGAACAGTTTGAAAATGAGCTAGAAAAAGGGCGCGCAGCTGTCATAGAAAAAAAAATGAAGATGTGAACAATTTGAAAAGTTGTCTAAAATGGCAGAGAAAACAAAACAAGAGAGAAAAAAGGCCATATTGAACCCACTAGCTTTACTCAACTGGGGAGACACAAGTGGGTGGCCGACTAACTTGACTGGACTGGGGCAGACAGGCGAAGAAATAGTTGGGCTGACATATTAAATGCCGTGCACTGTAAGTATTACAGAGTATATTATTTTCATAATGGCATGTTCAACAAATATATTATTCATAATGATCGATCAATATTCTAGTGGAAGGAGAATAGTTATATGTATGAGTAAGATGTGTATAAGATTAATAATTATGTAGAAAGCACGTATATAAGGACAGGGATATTTTTTTCAAAAACTTAAAGCTTCTCAACGGTTATGCACTTGGAAAAAAAATGTAACTTGAAACTTTATAAGTTAACAAAATTGCAACAAGCTATTTTAGGAAATCCTCAATTTAAGTTACAAATAAGCAAATCCATCTTAAATAATGTAGCCCTTGGGAGAAACTCAAATATAGTTCTAGAATGCTAAGCTTAATTGACAAGTGTAAAGAAGGATTTTAATATTTGTTTTTATTGAAAATGCCACATAGAATGCTATTTAAATGACTATATTATTTATCTTTTTAAATTAAATAAATATTTTTTTTATCTTTCATAAGATTAGATAAATCAAATTTGATTTCATTATCATGATTTCATGATAAATATAGATTATTTTATGTCTTTTTAATTCATAAATGTAAATATTACCAACTTAAATTCAAGTGTCAAGAGATCAAATCTCTAGACTTCAAAGATCTAAATAATAAAAAAAAACAATATATTCTATTTCATAATTTCAACAAATTAATTATTTTACATATACAATCACACAATGTTTTGAGTCTCCACCACTATATTACTAAATCAAAGGTAACAGTGACTTAGTCCATTTAAGTTTCTTAAATTCCAGATTTTCAACAATACAATTATTACAATTATTTTCAAGAAAATGTATTACTAAATCAAAGGTAACAGTCGCTTTGTCCATTTAAGTTTCTTAAATTCCAGATTTTCAATAATACAATTATTTTCCAGCAAATGTATCCCGATAAGAATTTTCAGTGTCCACCATTGATTTACTAGATCAAAAGTAAGCATCACTTAGTCGATTAAGACTTTCTTCATCAAGGTTTTGAAATTCTTTAAGTTTTATATTAATTTTTCATATTTAAACCAAATAATCTATTCTACCTCATAATTTCAACAAATTAATTATTTTATAAATTTTGAAATTATTTAAGTTTTATATTAATTTTCTATATTTAAACAAAATAATTCTATCTCATAATTTCAACAAATTAATTATTTTACTAGTGACGCAAGGTTTAGAGTCTCCACCATTATATTATTAAATCACTAAATCAAAGGTAACAGTAACTTAATCCATTTAAGTTTCTTAAATTCCATATTTTCAACAATATAATTATTTTCAAGCAAATGTATCGAGATAAAAATTTCTAGTATCCACCATTGATTTACTAAATCGAAAGTAAGAATCACTTAATGGATTCAGCTTTTCTTCATGCTGGTTTTTAAATTCTTCAAGTTTTATTTTAGTTTTCGATATTTAAACATCAATGACAGTACACCCATTATTCTTATCATACAATCAGGCAAAACAGTTGTATTAAGAGGCAACTAATTAAATATTTCTACTTTGGTTGAAGATAAAATCAAACAAAACAATTGTATTAAGAGACAACTAATTAAAGATGTATAGTTTAGTTGAAGATTTCTAATTCAGATTTGCCTGAATAAAGAGGCATTCACACTCATGTTGGATTTGAAAATGGAGAAGAAAAATGCTTTTGTGCTGAACATGTCAATTAATTTTTAAAGATTTTGTGGATATTGGTAGATTTAGAGGCTCTTATTTTGTAGAAGTTTGTTCCACCAAATCTACCAATTTGGTATGATGGATAGTTTTCTAATAAAATAATTTTTTGTTTATTATTCTTGTAAGCCCATTAAGGCAAGGTTAGGAATAAGGTTGGAGAAGTTGGTATTGTAGAGTGAATTCAATGGTGTTTTGAATTGTTGTAAGTCTGCATATTATGCTCTGATACCAAATTAAAATCAATAACAGTGAGGCCACAAGGGCACATCACAAGTGAGTATATGCTCACACTTAGCTCTTTATTAATGTAAATCAATTACATGTATAGAACACAAGGTGCATGAAACAGACTTGAACAGATCTCCTATAAATGTGGATCTGAAACTAATGTAAACCTAAACATGAAAAACACACAACAACTTAGTTATGTAAATCTTAACTAAGCATCCTAATTTCTACATTATTCCAACACATTCTCCCTTGAACATTAATCAAATACTAGTTATCATTACCCGTTGAAGATTTTCTTACAAAAAGAGTTTTACCACTTAAACCACTATGTCAATTTTTAATGTGTCATTCATCTTGTTCAATATTTGCAATTGCTCATTTTGTCTTTAGAAAATCTGAATCGTAGACATGCTCTATCGTCTTTTTAATTTTTAATTTAATATTGTTCTTCTATTGTTTTTTTTGAAGGCTCGGTTTATTATAAGCAATGGTGGAGCCATTAATGCTAATGAAAAAACAATTTTGAATTGTGAAAGGTCAAGATGCACAATATTCTTGTGCAATAGGGAGCTTGTGCAACAGGGAGTGGCTAAGGCACTGGTGGGAAAGTCAAAGAAACCCGTATCTACATCAAATGAAGAGTAAGAAGACATTGATGCGAGAGCACTCAATGCCATTTGTTTGTGTTTGGAAGACAATGTTTTGTTTAACATTGTTGCAGAGAAAACAACAACAGGCTTGTGGACAAAGATGGAAATCCTATACATGAAAAAATACTTAATGATTTGGATCTCTCTGAAAAGGAAATTGTACATTTTTCGCATGAAAGAAGGTGCGAAAATAGGTGACCACTTAAATACCATCAATACTCTTTTATGTCAGTTGACTAGCATGGGAGTAAAATTCAAATCTGAAGATAAGGAAATTACACTATTGTGTTCTTTCCTCGTGTCATGGGATCACTTTGTTACCTATGTTAGTTTTATCTCATCAAAATCTATTGATTTTGATGTTATTGTTGGAGCTCTATTTTCCAAGGAAACAAGGAAGAAATCAAATCCAGAAACTTGTACATCAGAGGATATGGTGGTAAGAGGTATATCTAAAGAAAGAGGGAACAATCAGAGAGGTACTTTTCAATCAAAGTCAAAAAGAAAGAAGAGTAATATTAAGTGTTGGTACTGTGGAAAATTTGGGAACCTGAAGAAGGATTTTTTGAAACAACATAAAACATCCAAAGAAGACTCTACAAAAGAAACAAAGGAAGCAAATGCAAAATAAACAAGTTCACCTTCTAGTTCAAGAATGACTGATGAGGTTTTGTAAATTATTATTTTTTTACGCCATGATCAATATTGTTTATTAGATGCTCGTGCGTCCAATCACATGTTTCTTCATAGAAATTGGTTATTTTCTTACCATTCTATTGATGATGGAATCGTTTATATGGGAAACGATACTTGTTGTCAAATTGTTGGAATTGGAAGCATTTGAATTAAAATGTATGATGGTTCTATAAAGACATTAACTGATGTGATGCATGTACCTAAGATGAAAAAGAAAATAATAGCTTTGGGAGTCCTAAATTCTAGAGGATACAAGTGAACAATTCAAGGTGGAGTTATGAAGGTATACAAAGGCATCTTACTGGTCATGAAGGCTAAGAGGATCATGAATCTTGATCAGCTAGAAGGAAGAACTAAGTCAGATCAAGTAGCAACAGTATCTGAGAACGCCAATGATTCTATTCAACTATGGCATCAATGTTTGGGTCATATGAGCGAGAAAGGATTTAAGGTACCGGTAGATTGTAAGTTACTTCCTAGTTTAAAGTCTTTAAATATATATTTATGAAAACATTGTATTTATGGAAAACAAAGAAGTTTAAAAGATGAAGGCACACTAGTAAATGTATCCTTGATTACATCCACTCAGATGTCTAGGGACCATATCCTACTATTTCGTATGGAGGATCATCATATTTTGTCACTTGTATAGATGATTTTTCTATGAAGGTGTGGGTTTATATGTTAAAAAAAAATATGACGTCTTTTGTAACATCTCGCTCTTACGCGCACTGAGTGAAATTATTCTTTGACGACACTTTCTTGCAAGTGATCCAGATTATTATACTATTGGACATTTGATTATGATTATGAGGTGTTATGGATTGATGACATGTTAATTGGCTGTATTGACATAAACAAGTGTTATTGACTTGATTTTCCTGAGTGTGCAGGATTTTGGACCTCAAGGATCTTGAGGCATCGATGAAACCCCTTGGACTCTGGATCAAGTTGGGGAGTGGACTATTGGGGGTTTGATTGTTGTATATATGACATTTGTGCATCTGATTAGATGACATGATTATGGATATTATTTCTGATATGACTCGTTGATGATGCATGCCGACGATAACTTGTCAACCAAACTCACATGTAGAGTAAAGGGGTCCTGCACGATAACCATAAATGTTGAGCGAGAGGTGTGGACAACAACCCTTCCACAGCTTACTAGAACTCCCATCGTGGATCGAACATTAGGTTAACAATTACCTAGTTTGAGAAGACCTACAATGCCGTGAGAGCCAACTGCGATAGTTTCTCATGATAATTCTAAGGGTCCTGCAATAAGGCAAGGGACTTATTCCTTAGAGGCCCTTAGTCTCCCACAAGATCACCTGGCGGAGTATTGAATCTGGGGGTTTTTTATGTCTAGCAAGTCAGTTAAGAGGCGAGTGGCACCCTTGGATCACATAATTCATCCTGAAGGGCACGTCGTGCAAGGAAAACATAATGAGGTGAGTGGCACCCTTGGAGCACGGAGTGCGTCATGAAGGGAACGTCACACAAGGGAAACAGAATGAGGTGAGTTGCACCCTTGGAGAACCTAGTGCATCCTGAAGGTCACGTCACATTGTTAAATAATAAATGAATAAACCTATATCAGCATGAGAAAGATTTAAAACCTATGTGATGAGAAAGATTTAAAACAATTTCCCTAATAAAATGTCACCCAACATAGGAAAATAATGTCCGGGTCTAAGTGATTCTTGTGATAAATATATATATAGTAATGATAATCATCATTAATCATGTGATGAGAAGTGGGTAAGCAATTCAATTAATTTATAAAAAATATTTTGGGAGATAAAATTTAAAAAGGGGGAAAAAGGAGAAATAATTTTCTTGTTACATATACTAATTAAAAATTTATTAATTAAAAAGGAAAAGGGGAAAATGGTAATTTTCTACACTTGCCAATTAGAGTTTTAAATGAAAAGGGAAAGAGGAAAATTTAAAAGAATTAGTAAACTAGGAAAAAGAGAGAAACATAAAAAGAAAGGGGAAACACACGGAAAAAGAAGAAAGATTAACTTAGTTAGGTATCTAGCATTTAAAAACTTTCTAAATTAAACTCAACTAGTAAATTAGCAAGGTGGTAAGTCATTAAAATGCGTAAGGCAATATGGGGACACTTAGGAGAGATTATAGGAATGTTTTTAGGTGGGTGAGGGAAATATGAGTAATTAATTAATTAATGAAATAAATTCATGGCGCAATGAAGGGGATGGGTGACACATGTACGGGGAGGATTTTTATGAATTAAATTATTCAACAATAAATTAAATGGGATTTTGGGAAAGTAAACGACTTAGAAACTCTATATAAAGGAGGGAGGAGATGGATGATAGAGCTCTTATGTGATCCATAACGTTACACTACAGAAATTTAGACTTGAATGACTTTGCTTGTGGGATTTGGGATACCCAACTCGGTGAGGAGTGGTAGTTCGGCCTTGCGAGGCAAGATGGGAGCTATATTTTCTCTGGTTTAGTATGCGTGGCCTTTTTTCGGATTAGGGGGATAAGGGGGAAGAAGAGTAACCCTAGCATTGGCTGGGAGGTATCAGTGATGTCTCATCGGTCGGCAAGTGGGAGCTGCATAGAGCATGTGGGACAACGACTCAGAGTGGGGGACTTGGGCTACGATACACCTCCTTTATTTCTGCAAGGTAGATTATTATTATACTTACGCTTTTATTTTTCTACTTTTACTTGGGTAAAGAAAATGTTGAATTAACATTTCGACTGAGAACTTAATTTTCCCCTTAAGCCTTAATCTCGTTGTTTTGACATGATTCCTTTGACTTTCGATCCCTGAATGTTGTGATTATCCGACTGGTTTTATCGATTTGTTGTGATGGGTTGTTCTTAAATTCTTCCTTATCCCTAGTTCGTTAGTCCATGCCCGAGCAATCGGCTAGTAGCCGAATCGATGGTCGTCACTTCGGTGCATAGTGACCTATAGATTCTAATGCCCTACTTTTCTGTGCATGGATGATGAGCGAAGGATGTATTTTCCCTGTTGTCTACCCTTGTTAGTTTTCCCTGGTTGAGTGACTGTCTTGCACCGTACTGTGTTGATTAACTCTATGGTGGTTTTTCTTCCCATAGTGAACTGCTTAAGATCCTCTGTGTTGATCCATATGTTTAATACCCTTCCTAGCAATTATTTAAGGCTATGTTTATAATGCTTCTCCTAGCAATTTATTGTGTGTTTTTCCTTACTTTTGGTATTCCATTACTCTATAATTTACTCTTTGTTTCCTGTGATTCAATGGCATTTTTTCTCTGCATTTTTTCTTCTGTTAAACTTCTGCTCTTCTTGACTGTTGATGGCATTCACCCATGCGATTTAACCCACTATTATTAACTTTATCCACAAATTTACTACCCAATATGATTTTAATGTTTAGAGAAGATTTATTCATTTATAAATGGATGTTGGTATTCAATTACGATTGAATTATTTCTTTGCGATTTATGAAGGAGTTTCCATTGTTGGATCTCTTTTCTCTACGTTTTTATTATTGATACGTGTCCATTGCTAGTTTTATTGCACTGCATTTTTCCACCACTAGTTAAGACTACAATTTTCCATTATCAAACTCCATTCGTTGCTTCATTAAGACTGCATTTTGTTTTTGTTTACCTGGCAATTTTTCCACTTCTTAGTACTGCATTTCATTTGATTTGGGGGCAAATTTTGCCCGACGAATTTATATATCTAGCATATTTTTATACTCCATGAATTTCTTACAGCTTACTGGTTAATCAGGGCGTATTGGTGGAAAGACAATGTGTTACACATTATTTTCGTCATCCCTATGATCGTTAATGATGTAAACCTATCTATTGCCTTTAGAGGGGTCACAGTGGCCTGAGTTCCTGAAGAGAGAAGGAAGAAGAACTTTTCTTGAGAAAAGAAGTTGGATTTTCCTATGTAAAAACCTTATAAAGAGAAGTTTCTGCAGGTTGCTATATAGGCAGGGTGCGGAAATGACCAATTTCCGCAGGTTGCTATATAGACAGGGTGCGGACTTTCCGCAGGTTACTATATAGGCAGGGTGCGGAAATGACCACTTTCCGCAGGTTGCTATATAGCTAGGGTGCGGAAATTCCAGCACGTAGGAAAAACTTACGGTTTCTCGAATTTTCTAGAAGGAGAAGCTTCTTGGGTGAGGTGGCATCCGAACGGTTTGGATCTTACTCGCTTTCATGATTTAGTGGGATCATCCTAACCTCCTCACCCTATCTTCTTCAGCTTATAAAA
>ML779487.1:551640-570467 GCA_009831015.1 Picea engelmannii | reverse complement strand
ATGGTTTCAGAATCCTTGGAGCAAGAAGTGTGTGGGAAACGAAGGACAGTTGGAAGGGACCTTACGACATCAAGGCAATGGTTGTAATCTCTCTTTCACATTTAATATGATACAGTAATATGATTCTTTCCTATAAAGCTTGTCTTGTTTTATTGTATGATTCCTTGATCACATACATAGGTTTATATTGAGTTTATGCTATCACTATAATTTTGGTTGGTTTGTGTTGTTTTGATATTGACTACACAAGAGCACTGGAGTGAAGCGGGAGCAACAAAGACTATAGGAAGCGATTATAAGGTATGTTACTTATTCTTGCCTCTTAGTAAATTCAATATGTAAAACCTAAGGAAAGCGTCCTATTCTGTCATGTTTTGTTCTAGATCCAGGTGGATCTAGGGAGATCGGTTTGTGTCCGCACTTACGGATTTATCCATTAACACAATGATTTATACATTTATCATTTGTGTTATTTCTGTTTTAGTTCATAGAGCGTACCTTTCATTTTGAAAGCTATTTCCTTCTTCATTAAAAGACTGCGATTTTTCCATGGTTAAGGCTGCAACCATGGTTGTGAAGAATGCGATCTTCCTTATTACTTGAAGATGTTAACCCCACTTTAGGAATGTGTTTCATTTAATCATCACCTGTGTTAATTGTGTTTCATTAATTTTGTGGTGCATTGGTTATTGATGCGTGTCTGATTGGAGGTAATTCCTAAGTTCAATGCCTTACGACAGGGTGACTGTATAGTGACCAAGTATGAGGCCTATTTTATGGAGTTTATTCAGTATGCTCTGCATCTTAATACTGATAAACTTAAGTTCAACATGTTCATGTTCGACCTTAATGGTAGCATACATGCAAATGTTAGGATTATGATGCCTCAAACCTTGCATGATGTCATCCAGAAGGCCCTCATAATAGAGGAGGAGCTTATTAGCGGGGGTCAGAGAAGGACTCCAGCGAGACCAACAGGGCAGGTGTGATCTAGTGTGTAACAACATCAGACACCAGCCAGAGATATGACAGGATATCGTGGCTTCCAAAGGGGATCCATTGTCACTACACCTCAACAACCAGTGCCTTAGAAATAGATAGCTTACCGAGGACCACCGCATCAACAATAGCATGGATTGCAACTGCAACATTTTATTCCTATTTAGCAGAACTGACCAGAATTCGAACCTGGTGGGCCATCATCTTCTACTTTGGGTACCATAAGTACTGGACCTAATAAAGGGTTTTGGACGTGTGGGGAGCCACACTACTAGCGTGACTTCCTAGTGGAGAGGACTAGAGAGTTTGGATCAGTCAGACCCACTACCATGGGATATTTGGGCAAGGCCCATCGGATTCATGCAGTAGTGAATAACTGCCAGGTAGAGCACCAGTTGAATGTGCTCAAGACCCTTAGTATTTTTATAGATCTCGGTGCTACCGAGAGTTTCGTTTCTGGTGCAACGCTAAAAATGATTAAGGTAAAGGCATTCAAACAAGATGAGTTTAGCTTCGTAGAAATGGCTTTGGGAGCCAAATAGAAGTTTAGAGGAAAGGTTACGGGTTGTACCCTTAACCTGGGAGAGTTTGTCACCAGATCCAACCTGTATGTCATGATCTTAGGATCTTATGATGTCGTGATTGGTATGGGTTGGTTGGAATCGCATGAGGTGATACTCAACTGTAAGAAAAAACGATTGAGTTTGGTCAATGATGAGGGAAAAAAATGAGTGATTGTAGGACAGAAGGAGTTGTTGGACCTGGGACTTATACGTCAAAGTGTGTCACCATGGGGTGCGCCTGTTATTTTCATAAGAAAGAAGGATGGGTCATGGAGGCTCTACATTGACTACCATCAATTGAACAAGGCAACGATCGAGAATCAGTATCTGTTGCCGAGAATTGATGATTTGTTTGATCAGATGAAGGGTGCTATGGTTTTCTCAAAGATCGACTTGTGATCATGGAATCAGCAGTTACGGATCAAGGAGGATGAAATCCCTAAGACCGCCTTTAAGACACGTTCTGGTCATTACAATTTTACTATTTTACCATTTGGACTGACAAACGCCCCAAGGGTATTTATGAGTTTGATGAACGGGGTGTTCCATGACTAATTGGACAAGTTCATCCAAGTATTCATTAATGATAATTTGATTTACTCTCGGACGACAGAGGAGCATGAAAATCACTTGTGCTTGATACTACAGTGTCTGCGAGAGAACAAATTGTATGTGAAGTTGTCCAAATACTCGTTTTATCAATCAAATATTCACTACTTAGGGCATGTCATCTTCGGTGAAGGTATCTTCATGGATCCAACAAAGGTCGAGGCTATCATGGAATGGCCCATGCCAATGAATGTCCCAGAAGTGTGTAGCTTCATGGGTTTATCAAGATACTATCGATGACTCATCGAGGGATTTTCAAAGACAGAAAATACGATCACGGAGTTGTAGAAGAAGAACAAGAAGTTTTTTTGGACCGAGAAATGCATGGAAGCTTTTCAGAGGCTCAAAGAGCTATTGAAAATGACACCGATACTAAAATTTCCTGACATGGATGCAAATTTCTTGGTATGCACTGATGCACAAGGAAGGCTTAGGCAGAGTCTTGATGCAAGATGGTCGAGTGATCACTTACATCTCAAGGAAACTGAGAAGGCATGAGGATAACTATGCGATGCACAATTTGGAGTTGTTAGCCATTGTATATGCCTTGAATGTTTGGAGACACTACCTTTTTGGACTAAAATTTGAACTAAAGATGAACCACTGTGGAGTACAACACATCTTTATGCAGGGCGACCTAAATGCATGACAACGACATTGGTAGGAATTGCTTAGAAAGTATGATTTTGAGATTTCTTACATAAAAGGAACATTGGACTGAGTAGCAGATGAATTGAGTTGGATACCATGCATATTTTCAGTGTTGACTCTTCAGACGAATCTACGTGAAAATATTCTAACTTTACAATGTGACGATGACTAGTACAAAGAGGTCAAGGATTTTATTGGACAAAACAAAATTATTGTACCAAGATTTGACGAATTTGTGTTTGAAGATGATCATGGATTATTGAGGTTTAAAAATAATATTTATGTACCATCGAATGACAAGTTGAGGAGATTGATCCTAAACAAGGCTCATAGAGTAGTATACATGGCTCACCCAGGAGTCACGAAGATGACGGCGGAACTTAAACCCTTATTCTTCTAGAAAGGAATGAATGCAGACATAGTCAACTATGTGGCCAGATGTCTAGAATGTTAGTAGGTAAAGGTCGAACATAGACATCCAGCAGGATTACTACATCCACACGCTATTCTAGAATCGAAATGGGAGGTTATTTCAGTGGATTTTATTGTTGGATTGCCAGTGACAACAAGGAGACACAACTCGATTTTCATAGTAGTCGAAACTCTAACGAAGAGTGCTCATTTTATCCCTATGTATATGACGTATCAGGAACCTGACATAGCTAGAGTTTTCATCAGTGATATTTTGAGGTTGGATGGCATGCCTAAGAGGATTATATCTGATCGAGGATCAGTGTTTACTGGACAATTTTTGACTAGTTTCCAATAGGCCTTGGGAACCCAACTTAACTTTAGTACTGCGTATCACCCAGAGACTGACGGGAAGACCGAATGAATGAACCAGACCTTGGAGGACATGTTGTGCATGTACGTGATGGACCAACAAAATATTTGGGAAGAATTCTTTCCACTGGTGGAATTCAATTATAACAACAGTTACCAAAGAACCATTAAGATGGCGCATTTCAAGTTTTTTTACGAACGACCATGTCAGACACCTTTGAGTTGGGATTGGCTTTAGGATAGTGTCCTAGTGGGACCATAAGTGTTCCAAGAAATGGAAGAGAAAATTCAAACAATAAGACAAAGGATTAAAGAAGCGCAAGATCAACATAAGAGTTATGTTGATGTGCACCGTGTCGACCGTAGTTAGAAAGTTGGCGATCGAGTCTTCTTGTGCATAAAACCACATAAGAGTTTGATCAATTTTGGAAAGGGAGATAAAATCTCTCCTAGATTCATGGGACCTTTCGAGATTGTGGAGAGGAAAGGACCCATGGCCTATCAACTAGCCTTGCCTGATTCTTTGAGGCATATGCATGGTGTTTTTCACATATCTTTTTTGAGACATTATATTAGTGACCCTACACATGTTATTGACATGAGTTCCTTGAAGGTATCAGACAAGGGGGTGCTCACAGATGAGTTGATCCACATCTTGGATCATTGCATTGGACAACTACGACTTCAAACAGTAGATCAGGTCAAGGTCCAGTGGGAGAACTATAGTCCTCACTCGTCAACCTAGGAGGACGCATATGATTTGCGTCAGTAGTTTCCATTTTTTCTTGATAGATAGAATTATGATACTATGTTACAAATTATTTCATCACTAATATACTGTGAAACTTCGAGATGAAGTCTATACCAAGAGGGGGTCTATGTAACATCCTGCTCTTGCACACACAGAGAAAACTTATTCTTTGAGGACACTTGCTTGCAAGTGATCTGGATTATTATACTATTGGACATTTGATTATTATTATGAGGCTTTATGTATTGATGATATGTTATTTGGTTGTATTGACATAGAGAGGTGCTATTGACTCAGTTTTCCTGAGTGTGCAGGATTTTGGACCTTGAGGGTGTAGAGGCATCGATGAAACCCCTTGGACTCTAGATTGAGTCAAGTGGACTATTGGGGGTTTGATTGTTGTATACATGACATTTTTGCATCTGATTAGATGATATGATTATGGATATTATTTATGACATGACTCATTGATGATGCAGGCTGACGATAGTTTTCCAACCAGACTCACATGTGGAGTAGAGGGGTCACGCATAATAACCAGAGACGTTGTGGAAGAGGTGTGGACAACAGCCCTTCCAAAACTTACTAACACTCCTGTCGTCGCTCGAACTGTAGGTTAACAATTACCTAGTTCAAGAATACCCATGATGTCGTGAGGGCCAACTGTGACAGTCACTCACGATGATTCTAAGGGGCACGTAATAAGGTAGGGGCCTTATTCCTTAGAGTCCCTTAGTCTCCCACAAGACCACCTGGCACAGTATTGACTCCAGTGGTTTTTTATGTCTACCAAGTCAGTTAAGAGGCAAGTGGTACCCTTGGAGCATGGAGTGCATCCTTAAGGGCATGTCGCACAAGGGAAACATAATGAGGAGAGTGGCACCCTTCGAGCACGAAGTGTGTCCTGAAGGGAACATCGCGCAAGGAAAACAGAATGAGGCGAGTGGCACCCTTGGATCACCTAGTTCATCCTGAAGGGCATGTTGCGTTGTTAAATAATAAATTAATAAACCTATATGTCCTTAGTACAAATAATGTGATGAGAAATATTTAAAACAATTTCTCTAATAAAATGTCACCCAGCCTAGGAAAATAATGTATAGGTCTAAGTGATTCTTGTGATAATATATATATATATATATATATATATATATATATATATATATATATATATAAAGGAATAATAATAATAATCATCATTAATCATGTGATGAGAAGGGGGTAAGAAATTCAGTTAATTTATAAAAAAACTTTTGGGAGAAAAAATTTGAAAAGGGGGGAAAAGGGGAAATAATTGCTTTGTTACATATGCTAATTAAAAATTTGTTAATTAAAAAGGAAAAGGGGAAAAAGGTAGTTTTCTACACTTTTGAATTTGAGTTTTAAATGAAAAGGGAAAGAGGGAAATTTAAAAGAATTAGGAAACTAGGAAAAAGAGGGAAACATAAAAAGAAAGGGGAAACACAAAAAAAATTCAAAAAGACTAACTTAGTAGGGTGTCTAGCATTTAAGAACTTTCTAAATTAAATTTAACTGGTAAATTAGTAAGGGGGTAAGTCATTAAAATGTGTAAGGGAATAGGGGGACACCTAGGAGCGATTCTAGGAATGCTTTTAGGTGGGTGAGGGAAATATGAGTAATTAATTAATTAATTAACTAAATTTATGGTGCAATGAAGAGGATGCGTGACACATGTACAGGGAGGATTTTTATGAATTAAATTATTGAAAAATAAATTAAATGGGATTTTGGGAAAGTAAATGACTTAGAAACTCTATATAAAGGAGGGAGGAGAAGGAGGATAGAGCTCTTCTATGATGCGTAATGTTACGCTGCAGAAATTTAAACTTGATTGACTTAGCTTGTGATAGTTGGGATACCCAACTCGGTGACGAGTGGTATCTTGGCCTTGTGACGCTAGCTGCAAGCTAGTTGTTCTTTGGTTTAGTGTGCATGGCCTCTTTGTGGCTCAGGGGGCTAAGGGGGAAAAAGGGTACCCCTAGAATTGGCTGAGAGGTACCAATGAAGTCTCATCGGTCGACAAGCGAGAGTTGCACCAATGGCACGAGACAACAACTCAAAGAAGGCGACTTGGGCTACAATATGCTTCCTTTATTTATGCATGGTAGATTATTGTTATACTTTACGCTTTTATTTGTGTAATTTTACTTGGTTAAAGAAAATGTTGACTTAGCATTTCAACCGAGAACTTAATTTTCCCCTTAATCCTGAAGCTCGTTGTTTGACTTGATTCCCTTGGATTTTGATCCTTGAATGTTGTGACTGTCTGACTAGTTTTATTGATTTGTTGTGATGGGTTGTGCTTTACTTCATCCTCATCCCTATTTTTTCAGTCCACGCCTGACCAATCGTCCAGGAGCCGAATCGATGGTTGTCACTTCGGTGCACAACGCCCTATAGATATAATTCCCTGCTTTTTTGTACGGGGATGATGAGCGAAGGATGTGTTGGCCCCATTGTCTACCCGTGTTGGTTGTCCCTAGTTGAATGTCTGTCTTGGGCCTTGTTGCATTGATTACCTATGTGGTGGTTTTTTTTCCTGCAACGAACCTCTTATGATCCTCTGTGTTGATCCCTATGTTTAATACCCTTCCTAGAAATTATTTATGGTTGAGTTTATAATGCTTCTCTTGGAGATTTATTGTGTGTTTTTCCTTACTTCTAGTCTACCATTACTCTATGATTTTACTTTGTGTTTCCTGTGATTCAATGGAATTTACTCTCTTCATTTTTTCTTATGTTAAACCTCTACTCTTCTTGATTGTTGGCGATATTCACCCATGAGATTTAAACCACTGCTATTAACTTTACCCATGAATTTACTACCCAATACGATTTTAATGTTTCAAGAAGATTTATTCATTTAGAAGCGGATGTTGGTATTCAGTTACGATTGAATTATTTCTCTGCAATTTCTAGAGTCGTTTCCATTGTCAGATCTCTTTGCTATGCGTTTTATTACACTGTGTTTTTCCACTGCTAGTTAAGACTTTGATTTTCCATTGTCAGACTGCATTCATTGCATCATTAAGACTGCATTTGGTTTTTGTTTTCTTGGTGATTTTTCCACTTCTTAGGACTGCATTTTGTTTGATTTAGGGGTGAATTTTTCCCAACAAATTTATATATCTAGCATATTTTTCTCCTCCATGAATTGCTTGCGCCTTACTGGTTAATGGGGGCATATTGGTGGCAAGACAATGATTTATACATTTATCATTGGTGTTATTTCTATTTTAGTTCATAGAGCGTACCTTTCATTTTGACAGTTATTTCCTTCTTGCATTAAAAGACTATGATTTTTCCATGGTTAAGATTGCAATCGTGGTTGTTAAGACTACGTTTTTTCCATGGTTAAGACTGCAATCATGGTTGTTAATACTACGATCTTGCTTGTTACCTAAAGATGTTACCCCCTTTAGGAATGTGTTGCATTTAATCATTACCTGTGTTGATTGTCTTTCATTAATTTTGTGGTGCGTTGGTTATTGATGTGTGTCTGATTGGAGGTAATTCCTGCGTTTTATATGGTGTCTTTTCTTCAATTGATAGTGAATTATATCATTGACAGATATGAATTCATAGCTGACTACATGCACATTTGTTAGCAATTTAATAGTTGGAAGATGCAATGGGATGGCGTTATTACACAACAATTTTATTATCATTCTTAGACAGCCTTTAATTAATAGCCTTTGAGTAGACAACCTTTAATTTGATTAGACAACTTTACTTCCTTTATAGGCATTCTTTAAATTAAATTAGATTAGACTTGTCAAATTAGTTTTAGTATTGATTGAACTAGACTTGTCATTAGATTGAAATTAATGACTAATTTGTAATGTAGAGTTGTCGAATTGATTTGTATTTAATGTTAATTAGATTGAAATTAATGACTAAATTGTAATGTAGACTCGTCAAATTGATTTGTATTTAATGTTAATCATATTGTAAGTTAATGACTAAATTGTGATGTAGACTCACCGAATTTGACTTGTATTTAATTTTAATTAGATTGTAAATTTATGACTAATTTGTAATTTAGACTTGATGAAATTGATTGTATTTAGTGTTAAATTAGATTGTAAATTAAAGACTAATTTATAATTTAGACCTACGAAATTTAGATTGGTAATCAATTTGAAAACAAATTGTAATTATTGACTAGTTTATACTTGATGAATGATCGGGTTGTTGGTGAAGTCATGGTTTATCTTGCGCTTCCTTCGAACAATGTCATCTTGCGTCTTGTCAACCGGTTTCTTCGGGTGTGGGCGTAGTACCCTTGTCAGTTGTTTCGGCTCATAACACGCTGGTTTTCTTGAGTCCTTGGTCCTATTAGGTTATATTGTGACAAGATTATTGATGCTTCTATCACCTGGGGATGGTAAGAATCCCGATGAGGGGATCATGACACACCCTATTGGATAACGACGAATGATAACTTGGCTGGAGTTGGTGCCTTCCGTATGAATGTTGTTGAACATTGTAAGTTTGCTTTTGGCGCACGGGTTGAGTGCCTTCATGCATTTGGTTTGCACAGCTTGATTTTATAGTCTTTGGTCATCAAGGTCATTGTGTCGGGATGGGGATGGTGTCCCTTATCTTGTAGACATGGTCATGTATGCATCGGACCGGTAGTCATTTCTCCTTGTTGTTTTACGCATGTTTCGCCCAACTGATCATGTGCCAGTGCGTGGAGTCATAGATGTCTATTTCCTAGACAACATGCTTGCGTTCTTCATTAGTCGTGTGGTTCAATTGTTGTTGTCTTAGCCTTCCTGCCTAAAAACAAAAAAAAAATGAACTTCGGCTTCGCCTGTAATCCTAACGATGGGGTCGTTACATCATTGTTGTTTTGAAACAGTTTATATCTTTAGTTGAAAAGAATTCACACAGGTCAATAAAATGTTTAAGAACAGATATTGGTGGTGAATTTACGTCAAGGGAATTTGAGAGAAATTGCAAGGAGTCTGGGATTGATAGGAATAAAACCACTTCCTATACTCCTTAGAAAAACGATGTTGTTCAACACATGGATAGGCATATTCTAGAAAGATAAATGAACATGCTCAGTAATGCCAAGTTGTAGAAGGAATTGTGGGAAGAAGAAGTTTCTACAACTTGTTATTTAGTAAATCGATCACCATCAACAACAATTGTATGTAATATTTTAGGAGAAGGATGGACAGGTCACCCTTGTGACTATTCTAATCTTAAATTTTTTGGTTCTGAGCCCTATGCTCTTATTCCTAAACATCAACATTCTAAATGAGATACAAAAAAAAAAAAACTTCTTTTTGTTGGGTATTAAGGGATACAGATTGTAGGACCCTACTTCCCACAAAATCACCATTAACAGAGATGTTATATGTAATGAATCATGACTCATTAAATAATATGTAGATGTTCAAGTGAAACATGCAGAAGTACTAGAATCTCATCAAATACAATTTGAAACTCGTTTATCTACCAAAGACAATGAACACGAAGAAGTTTTTGTAGATGTTCATGAAGAAGTTTTCTCATAAGAAAATGTGGATGGAGATAATAATCAACAAAATTTGGATCAACCACAAACATCCTAAAGGATATCTACACATGTCATAAAGCCTCCTAGAAGGTATGATGCTTTTGTTTCATGTGTTTCTTTGATTACTGATCATGAGGAACCTATTTTCTATTAGGAACCAATGGAGGTGTCTGATAATGAAAAACAAAAAGAAGCGATGAAAGAGGAAATGAATGTGTTAGAGAGGAATGGAACATGGGACATGGTAGAACTCCTAAAAGACAGGAAGATTATGGGTTGCAAGTAGTTCCTTAAGGTAAAGAGCCGTGTTGATGATAAGATTCCAAGGTACAAAACAAGGTTGGTTGCAAAAGGATATTCTCAGAAAGAAGGTATTCCTTTTCATGATATTTTTTCATCAGTTCTTAAGATTGTTTCAATTTGAGTTGTATTAGCATTAGTTGCATTACTTGATCTGGATTTAGAACAACTAGATGTTTAAAAAACATTCTTACATGGAGATTTAGATGAGGAAATATACATGGAACAACCAGAAGGGTGTTAGAATATAATGGATTGGCTCATTTTAGCATCGACAATATCACTATTGTCACCCAACCATAGGCCGAAGCCACCCTCCAAGCACCTTAACCTTGACAGAGAATCACTCTGGAAGAAAACCCTAGGCTAGATAGTCAAACAAAGGGTAGCACACCTTTTCGCAAGGATAGTGCATAAAACAAGAGATGATAAGATATTCCAAACCCTAAGCAAGAGATAGTCCAAGCCAAACATGATTTTCTAATGCTGCAAGAACTGCAATGGCAGCTCTCCTCCAAATCTGTGCACAAAACTAGGCACTCTAGTGTGCAAAAGTGCTGCTCTACAATTCTGAGACTCCCTGCCAGAATGAAGACTAACCTCCTGTATTTATACTGATTCTAGCTAACTGTCTAGGCTAACTTCTCATTTTGGGTATCTGTCTGTTCAATATGTATTATTTCTTCTGGCCGAATTCTTCTCTTGGAGGCTAATAACCTATTACAAGTTATCTTCTTGAGACGACATGTCTTCTAGGGTTATTAGACAACTTATTAGGGTTTCTTCTTGCTTCTGGGAATATTCTATTCTCTTTAGGTTTACACATGGAGGTGAATACCTCCCACAGCTACCACAATATCAACACTCCCTTCTAGCTAGGGAGGTATTACAGGTAATGGTCTTGAGCACAAACATACCATTCACCTGGTAGAATACACATAGTTGTATACATTATCGTCTGACTAGATCATGAGCACCATCATCATCATTAGTGTCATCAACTGCATCATCTCTCGAAACCATACTCTATCTGAGTAATCAAAAATGATGCTCACCCCACAGAGTGACACAAGAGCCATTCTTATAATCTATAAGAGTAAATGTTCTGAACCATTTTTTGTCTGCAAAATATTTGTTCATCATTCATCTGGCTGATAATCATTTTCAACACTGCTGATAGTCTTCAAGGCAATCAAAAAAATATCATTCAATAGAACACAACTGTGTCTATACATAGTAGTAAACAAATACAATCTAGTGGTACACTACGACACCAAGTATCACACAAATACTTGATCAAACAGTGGAACGCATCCACCACAATAGTATACATCTACTGTCTAGAAAGATACAGTCTTCAAAACAATCATCTGATATCAACCTACACAGAAACAATGTTATGATATAAAATGAATCATCTGGGTCATTCTTCCACTCACATCTTTGAGATATTGGAAGAGCATCTGTCCTTAAAAAGGTAAGACTTCAATGATGAGGTATCTAGACTATTCTTCTCAAGCAAGGAAGAAAACATGTCCTTATTTCTGATCCTGGACCATTCCCCACCCCGAGCCATTCCTCAAACACTAAACAAAGTGTAACCTGGAGAGAATGAGTCTGCCCTAATGATTGTCTGTCCTTGATTGTTGAACCTGGAACATTCCCCACCCTTGTCCATTCCTCCGACACTAAACAAAGTGAAACCTGGAGAGAATGAATCCACCCTAAGGAATAACTATCCTACACCAACATCCAAAACAGACCATTCCCCATGTTAACCACAATGGGAAATCATTGTCTGGTGAGGCGGGCCAGTCTTCTTGAGTAACCCTCAAGAAGAGAGAATTCCCTAGACCACTTCCCATGTTAACCACAATGGGAAGTCGTTTTCTATGGTACATCAACAATCTGGACCATTTTCCGAACTGGAAAATGTCTATCTGTCAAAAATCTCAATCCACTTTCCGAATTGGAAAGAATCTCCTCATCCTGGACAATATTTTGAACTGAGAAATGATTTTCCATCAATGAATACTACATCATTGCTCCCTCCCAACCTGGGAGTCATCTCTTCCTTTTTCAATAAGGAAGTTGTCTCCACGAGCTCCAGCCTGAGTATGCAAACTCTTTCATCTTGGATAGAATATTTACCAAAATGTCTTCTTATCTCCTCATCTGTGGAGAGATGTATTGGAGAACCACTTTATCCTTTATGGACTTCATCACATATAATGTAATACTTGATTTCAAATGTACTTTGGTCTGGAACACTGGTTTTCTCTTAAGGCTTCATGTAGCTCTGATCAATAAAGTATATCATTGTTTGGAAGACTGGAACATATCCATGTGGCACTTCTTTGGTCATCATGAGATCTGATCTTCTGAATAATCATATTGATACAATATCTTTGTTATATAAAATATTCACCACGCTTATGCTGTGAAATGGAGGTTCTCCACCAAGTTATCTTCTTCCATCTGCATACAAGGGTCTCTTTCTAGTATGGTTCAAAGTCTTTAGATTTCTCTTCATACGCTCTTTGTTCAATTGCTCTAGAGAGCATTCTTTGCATTCATCTAATGTAGAACTCCAACCCATGGATATTGTGGATGATGTAAAGACTCATCTAGAGGTATGTTTGGTTTACTGGAACAAGTAATTTTCATGCAATGCTTGATTGCAATTCTTGATTAGTCTTCTCCCTCCATTTGGGAGAACCTCTAGTTCTAGATCTTGCAATGCTTGCATATATACATTTTTCTTCATCATAACTTTCAGTTCCTTTGCTTGATTGATTTGATTGAGTTCATGTTAGCTTGGTAATCTTGTGATTCTTAATACAGTGACTGGTTGTTATCACTTCTCTTTCTTTCTTGGAATCTTCATGTTCTTCCTTTTTTTTTTCTTTAGCTCTTGGGTCCATGGAGTTTCTTATAGATTCCATGCCGTAAAGATTCCACTTATTCCTTTCATTATAGAATCATGAATGTGGATGGACAACCAGGGATACATTAAGGCTTCTCTTCAAAGAAGACTTCTCATGAGGTTGAACTGAACATGTATTGTCTTTCATGGCTACAACCATGGATATATACTTCATCATCTTCAATGGATAATAGGATTAGCTCCCTCCTAATCCTTGCTTCATGTATGAGTGCATATAATCAGATCTCTCCATCTAATAGAGTCCACGCTTCCATCTGCATCCTTATTGTCTTCTGCAATATATAAATGGCTCCCTCCGTCTAACGGATTCCACACTTCTGTCTTATTGTCTTCTACAAAAGGTCATAAGTCTTTCTCCAATTTCCTCTTGATTTTTGACTTCTTTCTACCTTGCTTCTTCTAAATCTCTTCATGATTGATTCTGATTTCGGCTTATCTTGTAATATCTTCCACATGATTTGTTTGATGTATTTCATCCTTTCATGTGTATTATCTAACTTGTATAATGATAGAAATACTTATCTTATTGTTCTTCCATGGGAATAGTTTTTCTTGGAACACATTATCTTCCAAGAGATAGATATACAAGATATGTACATAGACGATGCAAACAAGATATGTACGAGAACTAAGAAGAGTATTTTTACCTTCAGATGAAGAAGTCTCTTTAATCTTGTTTAGTCTTCTTTGTAGATTCCTTTTCTTCGGAAGCTAATGCTTTGTGTTTCTCCTTCCTTTTATTTAGCTCAGGACAATGATCCTTGTAGTGACCATACTTTTGACAGTTGAAGCAATGTATTTATGAAATATCTTTTTCTTGATTTGGATTCCTCCTTGAACCAATCTTCCTTGTGTTCTTGAAATTATTGAATCTTATTGTGAAGGCTTGACATCGTACTTCTTTTGTGGTTTCTCTTTTGCACTAATCCTGGATTCTTCTTGGGCACAACAAGTCCAAAGTTCTCCAAATGTAGGATACTCCTTCCTTGTGTTCATGCTTGCGGAAAATGCATCCCATGTATAGGGAAGACCATTGAGTACTATGTTTACCAATTCCTTCTTTGAAATGATCTCTTCAATAGATTGTATTTGATCTCTTAACTGGGAGATCCTCACAAAGTATAATGTTATGCTATCATCATCATTCATATTCATGTCTCAGAGCTCATTCTTTAAACTCATTATTTGTCCAATGCTTCTAACTGAGAAGAGGTTTGTTAGGGCATCGTACATCTTCAATGAGTCAAGATGGGAGATGTGGGGTATCAAGTGGTATTTTATAGAGTCCACTATGATACTCATGGAATTGATGTCATTGTCTTTGAACTTCTCCATAACTGCAATGTTCTGTGGTTCCTTCTTTTTTTCTTCTTCAAACTCTGGTTCCATGGTCTTTCCTTTCACGATATCCAACACTTTATTCTTGGCAAGGATGAGGTCAATCCTTGTCTTCCACGCTCTGAAGTTAGAAGCTTCATCTATTTTATTTTTCTGGCTTCATAGAGTAAGTAATGGTTGATTTGACTTGGTCAACCCTAGATCTGACCAAAAACTCAAACTTGATGTCTTGGCTTGCTGAGAGTACTAGGAGATGCACTAGGCTAGAGTGCACTGATCTATACAGAAATTAGGTCAATCCCTTCACTTAAGGTGCCTCAACGAGAGGATTAGGGTTTCTGCAACTGCACTTGCTAGTAACCCTAGTGGCAGTGTTATCGTGACTGCTCCTACTAGAAAACCTAGTGATAGTTCTTGAATGATCTTAATATACTTACGGTTATGTTTCCTTCCACCGGTTAGACTGAATGAAGGAGGTGTGAGCCCATAACCTATTAGAATGTAATGAATGTGCTCATTTTACCATCGACAATATCACTATTGTCACCCAACCATAGGCCGAAGCCACCCTCCAAGCACCTTAACCTTGACAAAGAATCACTTCGGAAGCAAACCCTAGGCTAGATAGTGAAATAAAGTGTAGCGGGCATTTACCCAAGGATAGCGCATCAAACAAGAGTTGATCAGATAGTCCAAACCCTAACCAAGAGATAGTCTAAGACAAACGTGATCTGCTAGCACTGCAACAGCTGCAATGGAAGTTCTCCTCCAAATCTGTGCACAAAATTGGGCACTGCACTGCGCACACGTGCTACTCTACAATTCTAAGACTGCCTGCCAGAATGAAGACTCGCCTCTTGTATTTATACTGATTCTATCTAACTGTCTTGGCTGACTTCTCATTCTAGGTATCTGTCTATTCAACATATATTATTTCTTCTGGCCGACTTCTTCTCTTGGAGTCTAATAACCTAATACAAGTTATATTCTTTAACCGACATGTCTTCTAGGGTTATTACGCAACTTATTAGGGTTTCTTCTTGCTTCCCGGAATATTCTATTCTGAGTAGGTTTACACGTGGAGGTAAATACCTCCCGTAGCTACCATAATATCAACAAAGGGTTTGTTCAAGATCGTAGGAAAAGTTTTGTTTGCAAGAAGTAATTGTATGGTGTGAGGTAGTCTCCCAAACAATGATACAAGAAATTTGATTCTTTCATGGTGAGCCAGAATTATACAAGGAGTGAGTATGATCACTGTGTCTATTTTAGAATGTTTGATAATGACATATTCATTATTTTTGTTCTTTATGTTGACAACATGCTTTTAGCAAGAAAGAACATGACATAGATCAACAACTTAAAGGCTCCCATGGCTAGGACATTTTATATGAAAGATCTAGGAGCAACAAAACAAACCTTGGGCATGGATATATTGAGATACAGAAAAAATCATAAGATATGGTTATCACAACAGAAGTATGTAGAGAAAATACTTTTGAGGTTTGGTATAAACATTGTGGAATCAGTCTCAATCTCCTTGGCTTCCCATTTCAATCTTTCTTCAATATTATGTCCTAGTATAGATGAAGAAAAGGAATATATGTGTTGTGTATTGTATGCTAATGTAGTAAGAAGTTTGATGTATGCGATAGTGAGTACAAGAACATATATTTCACATGAAGTCAGTGTTGTCAACAGACACATGGAAAATCGAGGAAAAGAGAATTGGGCATTAGTGAAATGGGTGCTTCATTATTTGAGGGGAACAAGTAATTATTGTATCACCTATAACAATTGTAGTGATAATAGTATGCGAAAATGGTGATTCAGATTTTGTAGGTGATTTGGACAAGAAGAGGTCAACTTCAGGATATGTTTTTACTCTTGCAGGTGGAGATATTAGTTGGATGTCAAAGCTTTAGAATATTGTTTCTTTATGCATTATAGAGGCATAATATGTAGTTGTTTCACATGCTTGCAAGGAAGCAATTTCGTTAACAGGGTTATTGGGTGAGTTTCGAAGGATGCAAGAGAAACTAAAATTATTCTGTGATAGTCAAAGTTCTATTCACTCGGCTAAAAATTCATCTTATCATACTAAGACAAAACATATTCATGTTAAATACCATTTTGTAAGACACGTTGTAGATGAAGATGTAATGACTTCTAAAAAAAGTCTATACAAAGGAAAATTGTGTAGACATTTTCACAAATTTAGTACTATTAGATAAGATGAAATGGTGCTTCACTTCTCTTGGCTTGCAGGGAAGGTGATGAATAAATTGGGCATGATATATCAGGTAAATTGTTGTCAAGGTGGAGATTGTTGAATATGCCAACTAATTTTCCAAGATTTCGTGGATATTGACAGATTTAGTGGCTCATATTTTGTAGAAGTTAGTTCAACCAAATCTACCAATTTTGTATGAGCACACATTATGATGGAGATTTTTCTAACAAAATGATTTTTTGTTTATTATTCATGTCAGCCCATTAAGGAGGGGTTGGGAATAAGGTTGGAGAGGTTGATATTGTAGAGTGAATCAAATGGTATTTTGAACAATAATCAAAATACCGATTATCATTTCCCTTTGGAGGTTTCCCTTACAAGAAGGCTTTTAGCACTTAAACCACTGTGCCAATTTTGTATCTCTTTGATGTGTCAATGGTCTTGTTCAATATTTGTAATTGCTCATTTTGTTTTGTTTAATTTCAGTTGCACAATATTTTACACCTTTTCTATGAATATCTATTTAATATTTCGTGCATACTCATTGATATCATCTTCTAAAACACATGAGACATCGTTAAGTCACATAAGAAATCTCTCAATATATTGATACCATATGTGCTTAGTATGAAGAGTTTTCATTGAAGTTCTAGTAGCGAAAACACGAGGAAGCGATTTCAAATGGAAGAGTAGTTCAGATTTCTATTCACTTTCATGGAAAATGAAAGTATATACAATTCTCACACGAGATCAAATTAATAGAAACCAAACCATATACTGGAGATCAAATTAAATAGAAACCAAACCATGTCCTCGCTAATGAAGAATGCGTTGGAATGGTTTATGTTTAATCAAGCACATATGTGGAACTAAGGAACATAAGGAAAATCCACTGATATTCATATATTTATGAACATTAATTGAAACACTAACGGTTCAAAATAATAATGGTCCTTATGGGAACCTGAAGCTCATAAATGGATGATCTCGCGGTTATGTTGTTATCTAGTGGTGCACCATCTTTGATTATCTAGCTGGATTGATAAAGCTAGAGGGATTGTATTAATGTGATGAATTTAAAGTATGTTTAATTGAGAGAGTTATTGTAATGTATTTTTATTAATTTTTTTTTTCCAAACATACAATTTTATTGTAAAAGGTTATTATTCAAATAGATAACTAATTTCAAATAAGATTATTTTAATATGAGAATATTTATAATTCAAATTATTAATATTAATATGAAAATTTCTCTTACTTATGTTTATAAAGTGGACTTACAATCTTTTCTCGAAAGAACTTAAGTCATTATAATAATAATTAGTTATCATATTTATTATCCCCTCACCAAAATTTAATTTCCTCAAAACCTAAATCAAACCTCTCTATATATAAGATTTATTAATATATAAAATAAATAAATATCAAAATTTGTTTTAACATGTTTTAATAGTTTAATATTAGCTAATTCAATAAATAAATATATATTTTATTTTTTAAATAGTTAAAAACTTTTTTTATTTCACCACTTAATTTTAAGATATATTTATGAATTTATATTCTTTTTAACCACCCTCTTCTTCTCATATATTGTTTGTATCCACCTTTTCTACATACAACATTTTAAATAGGTTAACAAAAATATACCAAAACCACATTATTCTCCAATGAACATTTCTAAATGTAATATAGAAAAATTTCTTATTATAATTAAAAAATATATAAAAATACAAAAAAATAGCTTAATTTTTTTTTTCTCTTCTGCAATAGTGGTGGGATAGCTATGAATTTAGAGAATCACCTTGCAAAACAAAACCTATCTAAACAGCTCTACAAAACCCATTTTATCTAGATGTGACAAAAAAATCTATTAAAATCTATTGTAATAAATAATATCCTATCATTTTTTAAATTACATAAAAATATTGATAAATTATTAATTATAAAAAATATTAAAAAATAATATTAGAATAAATAATATGTTATAATTTTTACAATAAAAATATTAATAAATTAGAATATTTGTATTATAATTAAAATTCTTATTTAAAAAAAAACATTTTAGATTGGATAAGTTTTGTGAACTCCTTCCACATATT